>PVJS01018477.1:0-34821 GCA_004027185.1 Glis glis | reverse complement strand
CAGGCTAGACCTCACCAAGAGGAGGCAGGCTGGACCTCACCAAGAAGAAGCAGGCTAGACCTCACCAAGGGGAGGCAGGCTAGCCCTCACCAAGGGGAAGCAGGCTGGACCTCACCAAGGGGAGGCAGGCTAGACCTCACCAAAAGGAGGCAGGCTAGACCTCACCACAGAGAGGCAGGCTGGACCCCATGAAGGAGGGGATACTCCAAGGTGAAGTCTAGGGGTTATTGGGGGTGGCCAGTGGACCTGAAGGTTCTACAGTGGAGGCCACATGGAGAGTGTGAGGGACAGAAGACAGGCCACGTGACTGGAGTTGAGGGTGCTAGGCAGAGGCTCAGAGAAGCAGCCGCAGGCCCAAGTCTCCGGGGCTGTTGGGAGGAGGCTGGTGTTTTCTCCAGGGCTTTACACTGCAGACTTTGACTGAGGACACTGGCTCTGACGATAATGAAAAATTCTGTTTGTTATTGTCACTAATAATATTTTACTTTAGAACAATTTTAGATTACAGAGCAATCGCAAAGGTAGAACAAAGAGTTCCCATAGTCCCCCTCGCCCGTTCCCCATCTCGTTAACATCTTGCTTATTAACATTTTCTCAGCCAAACAGCCAACACAGATTGGTTACTATTAACCACACACACAGTGTATTCAGATTTCCCTGGTTTTCCCCCAATGTCCTGTCTTGTCCTGGGATCCATCCCAAGTCCTACCCAGGATCCCACATTATATTTAGCCCTCGCAGCCGGGCATGGTGGTACATGCCCGTAATCCCAGTACTTGGGAGGCTGAAACAGGAGGATGGAAGATTCTCGAGGCCAGCCTCAGCAACATTTATCCAGTGCATCTCAGAGGCGCCTCTAGATGCTGGCAGTTTCTCGGGAAGCCTAGTTTTTAACGAGATTGACAAGCGTTGAGGGGTCCCGCGCAGGGACTGTGCAGGCTGCCCCTCCACTTGGCTTTGTATCATGGTTCGACCGAGGTCATGGGTTTGGGGAAGGCCACAGAGGTCAGGTGCCCTTCTTGTCATTTCACCTCTGGGTACGCGCCGTGCTGTCGACATGACTCATCACAGGTGAGCTTCACCCTGGCCACCTGATGAGACAGGGCTCCCAGGTCCCTCCACCACCACTGTGTGTCTTAAGTTTCCTTTTCCATATTGCACTCTCAGCCAGCAAGTGCACGAGGCATGGCCCGTATTTGGGGAAGCTGTCTACTTTTTTTTTTTTGCGGTACCAGGGATTGAACCCAGGGCACACATGGTTAGGGTTCGGTTAGGGGTCCTCGGTCCCCACTTCGGCTCTGAGGGATCTCCCACTCCACACCCCTCCCGTGGGGACCCAGGTCCTTGCCAACTTTGAAGGGGGGCAGTCCAGCTTGGCCTCTGCCCTTCTCCTGCCCTGAAGCTCCTTTGGGGAAGAGAAATGCCACCAGGAGCCAGGGACCGATGGAGCTGTCTCGCAGCTTTTGGATTCCAACAGGGATGAGGGCTCGACCTGCTGGGGGAGGGGGAGCAGACTCCAGCCCAGGCTGCCGGTCACAGAGAGTTTAAGTACTGCGGACCCCTCCCCCATCCCAAGAGGGAGCCCATACTCCCCATCAGCCACCGGGGAAGTCTCCCCACAGTGGAGTTGTGAATTAAACATGCCGCCTAATGAGTTGACTTTATTAGTTTGCAAACGCATTGAGAAGTCGTTATCAAAATAAACATCAATTCCTTTCACCCTTGCTGCAGCCTCTTCAAGCAGGAGAAGATAAATACAAATACTCGGCTGCGGCAGCCTGAGCTGTGACCCCACGGCACAGGGCCTGAGGTGGCCCTGCAGCCCCACCTCCAGGGACCCCGGGTGACATCCTTAGATCCTGGCCGCCCTGGCTCAGGCCCCTCACTCCAGCCTGACCCCCTCAGAGTGCAGGAGTGTGGACCAAAGGAGGGGCCAGACGACGACAACAATAACAACAATAACAATAATAGTAACAGCAGCAGTGTGCTGGGTGATTGTTAGGTGCCAGCTCTGTGCCATGCGTCCTTTGATCTCCCATGATGCTATGGAGCAGGGGAAATAAGCCTGCTTTACAGGGTTAGACACTGAGGCCTGCCCAAGCTCATGCCGGGGAACAGGGCAAGCAAGAGGTCAGAGGGATTCAGTTATTGCGGCGAGAGGGTGTCTCCCGCACTGTTGAGCAAAGGCCAGTGGCTCTGTGAAAGATCTCCATAATCCTGTGACCGGGCAGGGGCAGGAGCCCGGGCTCCCAGCTGCTTCCAATGAGCGGCTGCACCCTCCTCCCCCTGCAGTCCTCCCCTCCCCGCCCTCCAGGTCCCCTGCCCCAGGCCCCTAGGGAGAGACAGTTCCAGGCTGGAGGAATTAGCCAGGAAGCCGGCAGGACAGGGACCGTATTGTCACGCTCTGCAGTCCCTGCTGTCTTTGGAAAAGATGCTCTAATCCCATTTCATCCGCTTTCCAGGGCTGTCAGCTGTTGGCAGGCCTTTGGGAGGGAGGTTTCTGAAATCGGAGCCATGGTGCCGCCCCTCCCCCCACCCCCGCACGTGTTCACCCATCAGTCATGGTGTCCTGGACCCCTCTGTTGGCCCCCAGCCCCCTCCCAGTGGCATCTTGCGCCCACACCCCAGCTGCCCCACCTTCCCTTCTATTTTGGGCCACAGCTGGACGGGGAAGCGTGCATTAGCCAAGCCCCCAGTCAGGAGGAGGAGGAGGAGGGGAGGAGATCTCCTGGACTCCACAGGGAAGGAATTAACCAAGTCCCAGCTTCTTTCTGCAGGAGAGGGTAGAGAGAAGAGGATCTTTCAGAAGTCAAGGGATCTGTACTTCTTAATTAAATTCATCCTTCATAGTAAGGCCAGAGAGATAGATCTAGCTATTAAGAAAAAGAAAGAAAGAAAGGAAGGAAGGAAGGAAGGAAGGAAGGAAGGAAGGAAGGAAGGAAGGAACCCACTGCCCCATCCCTTTGGTGCACAGACACAGCTTTGCCAGACTGGCCCACTCAGCCTCTACATGGGCCTCCGCACTCCCAGCCTTCTCTCCCTGCCCCTCCTCCTGCCATTGCTGTACTTTGTGCTCCACTGTTTTTAGTGTCCCCAGCCCATCCAGCCTCTAGGCCTCTGCTCTGGTCATCTGTGCAGCCTGAAGGGTCTCACTGCCTCCCTGCCTCCCCCTGTAGGCCTGGTCTCCCTGCATAGCAGGTGTGGCCCTGGGATGGACCAGGTGGTCACCTCTGTTTTCCTAAAAAGAACTTGGACATATCTCTCCTAGCACTTGAGTTGAATGTCCTGTTGGATTTGCCTGGTTAGAGTTTGCCTCCCTCTAGACTAGTCTGTGGATCTAGGCTGGACTGGAGGTCAGCATGGCCAAAAGGTGCTCTAAGCATCTTTGAAAGACAGCTCCTAGATTGTGGTGCCCATCATGACTGGCATGGAATAAGTGCTCGCTGAGTACTAGCACTTCTGTTATTGTTATTATTCTCGCTCTTGTTTTTATTTCCAGCCCTTTTAGCCACACTGGCACACAAGGAGCACGCATGTGATGTTGGCGCTGTTGCCTCAGAGTGTGGGGTTCTATTATGCAGTTTTGGGGAGACACAGCAGGGGGCAGCCTTAGACATTAGCATTATGGCCCCCTGTTGCTGCTGATGAATCTGAGACCCCAGAGGTAAAGTACAGCAGCCCCCCTTATCCACGACTTCACTTTTTGTGGTCTGAGGTCAACAGCAGTCTGAAAATATTAAGCGGAAAATTCCAGGAATACACAACTCATAAGTATAAAATAACTTTTACTATAGTTTATAGTTACAATTGTTTTACTTTATTACTAATTACTGTTGTTATTCTCTTCCTGCGCTTAATTTATAAATTCAACTTTATCATGAGTGTGTACCTATAGGAAAAACCATATATATGTGGGCTTTGGTATCACCCCTGGTTTCAGCATCCACTGGAGGTCTTGGGTCACATCTTCTGAGGATAAGGGAGATGACTGTAACTTATCTGAGGCCCTCCGAGTTGGTCCCCAGCAGAGCCGAGCCTGCACCCAGGCCCTCTGATGTTTCAACAAGGTACTCCCCGCTACCCTCCACCCTAGTCCTCAGGGGACCGGATGCTCCTGGAGAATGGAGCCAGTCTTTACAGGATTCTTGTGCAATCTGGCTCTTTGCATAACACTCAGAGGATATCTGGGTTGAGGCCAATGTGCTTGTGTCCCTGCTGCTCCCCAAAAAGGAGGATACCCAGCCGTATTCCTGTCTCCATCCTGTCTGAGTCCTACCCCCCAAAATATGACACCAGAGCCTCATGCAGGTTGCTACGGGGGTCGGTCTAGAATAAAATCCCCAACTGGGTGACGCCAGGGGTAGTGGTGTCACTACCTAGAGTCCTTTAACATCATATTTGCCACCCGCACTCCTGAAATAAGCAACACACACAAATATCCTTGTACTCAAAAACACACGTACACATGCCAACACACATAATACACTTATATACATGTATGCACAGATGCACGCACATTCACACACAGATGCATGCACACACACTCGTACGCTGCAGACACAAATATATACACACATACATATATGTACAAAGAGAGAGTCCAGCTTTCCCAGACTGGCCCGCTCGGCTTCCATGTGGGAGGCCTCCATTTGGCCCACTTGGCACACGCGTAAAACAAATACACGCACACATATGGACATGCATAGACAAATGCACGCACTCACACGTGTGCGTATACACACAGACATACACACGCGTGCACGCGTCTTCCCTTTGCACCTGGGCTTGTCCATCTGCACAAAGCAGGCACGTCACCCAGTTTCTGGAAATGGTCCCTCGCCTTTCCCAGAATGCCATGAAAGGACAAAAAAGCAAGCCACTTGGATGTTGTCCTGCAAGCTGACCGAAGGCACTGTAAACCCTGTACTCAGCCGGGCGTGGTGGCGCACACCTGTAATCCCAGTACTCGGGAGGCTGAGACAGGAGGATCGCAGGTTCGCGGCCAGCCTCAGCTACTTAGTGAGACCCTCAGCAACTTCGTGAGACCCTGTTTCAAAATAAAGAATAAAAAATAGGGCTGGGGGTGGAGCTCGGAGGTAGAATGCCCCTGGGTTCAATCCTCAGTACTGCAAAAAAAAAAAAAAAAAAAAAAGAAATAAACCATGTTCTCAGCCACCCCAGGCTTCCCGCCTCCTTGTCTGAGCTGGGCCAACTTCTATCCCTGCTGCCCCGCAGCCCCAGACCAGAGTCCCAGCACACTGCAAACTCAGGATGGGAAAAATACAGAAAATAGAGGCAGGCTATGGTGACCCAGCCCCTGGAGGGATTCTGCCTGGAAAGCTGGGCCCCCAGCAGCTTTGCCTGGTGCATTGATTTGGTTTGATTTGTTTTCATTGAGTTTGTTCTCCTGGCTGAATTACCAGGTGGCAGATCCCTTTTTCGGGATAATGGAGTTTCAGTCCTGGGTGTTTAGGGCTGGGAAAAATCAAGAAGATGTAAAAGGATGGCAAGAAACTAGCACAGCTCATGTTTGCAGATAGGCGTGAGTCACAGGTAGGAAGCCATTCTCCTCGGTCCTGCCCTTAGCAAGGTGCCTGAGAGCTGGGGCGGTCAGTGCATCATGGTGTGGGGGTGGAAGTACGACAGCTGAGCATGGAGGGGGCGGGTGGGGGAGCCGAGAGGCAGGTTTCCCAGGAAGCTGGGGAGGAAGGAAACGCGCGTGAGGAGTTGAGAGAGGATTTTCACACACCCACGTGCTCGCAGGGGAGGTGGTGGGCAAATACTGAATTCAGGAGTGAAGGGAGGATTGAATGGCCACAGCTGTGAGCTCACTGTGGGCCTCGGTGGGCGGGACAGCTGGCCTCATGCCCAGCGAGGAGGGGATGGATTTCAGTGGCAGCAGCAAGTAGCTAGGTCACCTTCCTGATTCTAAACCTGGGAGCACCAAGGGCTCTTCTTGGGGAAGTATCTGCCATGCGCCTCTTGGGACATTTGAGGGACATGGCGTCAACCTTCTCTTTCCAGGATGGTTTGAACAAAGTCTTTCTCTTGCAAGGGGGTGAACCCAGAGATCCTGCAGTCCCTTTTGGCTCCTGGCTCTGATCTTGAACTCCTGGTAATATGGAGAGGAAGCCGCAGATGACCGTGCCTGTGAACCCCCACACCTGGCTGCAGAGGGCTCTCCCCGACTAGCATACCCAGCTGAGAGTCTCCAGGGGCCAGAAGCTCTTGGTGGTGGTATGGGGGGGGCTGCTATTTTCGTCCTCCTGGTCCTCCTGAATGATTTACCACCACCACCACCCCCAACACAACTCCCTCTCCTGGTGAATTAACCGGCTCTCCTGAAATCATAAATAATTAGTGAGCTCGTCCCCGGTGCCACTTAACAGTGTGTGTTTTCAAAGCACTTTATGCCCATTAACCAAAGAATTCTTGATCCACCTCCAGGAGAAAAGGACAGTAACGACAGGGAGCCTGAGAAGACGTTTGATAGTCTTCTCGTCCATCCCTCTGCCTCTGGATACGGTAAACTAGAATCACACCTACCCGACGAACAGCTCCGTTTTCAGAAAACCTCAAGATCTCCATGCCTTAAACAAAGCAGAAGAAAGAAAAAAAAAACGGGCCATAAACATGACATGCTGCTCTCCCATGATTAACCACTAGCCAAGAAGTCTAGAAGGTCCTACGGGATGCATGGGGCCAGGAAGGAAAGTTGGGGAAAGGACAGAGATGCTTAATGTCACCCAAGGTGGCGGGAGAGAGCGGGAACCAAGAAGTAAGTTCCCACACCTGCAAGGAAGCAAAAGGATAATGTGCTAAGAAAACCCATTCATTAGCGTGTAAATGTCACCATTCCGTTCTGTTCGCAACGTCCCTCTCAATTAGCCCCCCTGCCTTGCCCAGCCACGTTGCAAGTTTTGCTTCTGGCTTGGGGCAAAAATGGCCATTCATGCCAACTTACTTCTCACCCTGGAAAGGGAACATTTGATGTGTTTGTTGGTTTATTTCCAGGCCCCCAAACAAGACCCTCTTGGGTGGCAGCAGTGAGCCAAAGCCGCGGGTCTTGGAGCCAGATGTAGTCAGACAGGCACCGCTCCTTTGCCCCTTTAGAGTCACAACCCTTTAAGTGTTCGGTGAGGAACCCTTGAAAACCTACTGTATGGCCAGGGCAGGGTTGAGAAATGAGAGAAAAAATCGTGGTGCATCTCCTTCATTTCTGCCCTGTGAGCGGAAGGGTGGATCTCTCTGGAATTTATGGTCTGCTTAATTCCCCATGACACAGGGGGACTCAGAAGCAGGGGCCATACCAGAAGTCTTCCACTGGGACAGGGAGTTCTTGTTCCCTCCTCACTCCTACTGTGCTAAGAGCCGCTGAGGCAACTGTAGGCAAAGCGGGGACAGATAGGGGGAGGGTCTGATACCGCTGAGCACACTCCAGGGGAATAACCATCCCCAGCCTAACAACTACAAACTCTGGCCACAAAGCAACTCTCCAAAGGCACCAGAGAGTGAACCAAAGAGCCAGATTCTGGGGTGGACTTGCTGCTCGGAAGAAATGATGGCACAATGGGAATTTCCCGGTTTTCTTGACTTTTAACTTAAAGGCACAATGGAATCGGTGCAGCCCAGACAGCTAGACTGCTAACAGAGTAAAGCTGCAGGAGTTCAAACAGTATGGGACCAGTGCTCGGGAGGCTGAGACAGGAGGATCGTAGGTTCCAGGCCGGCCTCAACAACTTAGTAAGGCCCTCTGCAATTTAGCAAGACCTTGTTTCAAAAGAAAAAAAAAGAAAAAGGGCTGGGGTGTAGCTTGGAGATAGTTCAATCCCCAGTACCCAAACAAACAAACAAACAAACAAACAAAAAACCCCAAAACAGTGTGGGTATACAAACACAGAGTATAGTGGAATAGATGGAGTCCAGAAATAAGCCTATATAACTATAGCCAACTGATTTTTGACAAGGTTGGCAAGAACCTCAATGGAGAAAAATAGTCTCTTCAACAAGTGGTGCTTGGATAACTGGAAATGCATATGCAAAAGAATGAAGTCGAACCCCTACCTCACACCATATGCAAAAAGTTAACTCAAAATGGGTCAATATACAAAAGATAAGAGCTGAACCATAAAACTTAGAATAAAGCACAGAGTTAAATTTTGATGACTTTGGATTTAGCAATGGATTCTTAGATATGATAATGAAAGAAAAAAGTAAAAAAGATAGTGAAATTGGATTTGATCCAAAATAAAACTTTCCTGCATCCAAGGGCATTATCAGGAATGTGGAAAAACAATCCACAGAATGGGGGAAAATATTTGCAAATCATGTATCTGACAAGAGTCTAGGATCCAGAATATATAAAGAACTCAACAATAAACAACAGCATGATTTTAAAATGGACAAAAGATTTGAATAATAGAAATTTCTCCAGAGAAGATATACAAATGACTGACAAGCACCTGGAAAGACAGTCAATGCCATTAATAAATAAGGGAATACAAATCAAAACCACAATGGGATAGCACTTCACACCCACCAGGATAGCTGTAATTCAACAAATGGAAAATAATAAGTGTTGGCATGAAGAAACAGAACCTTTGTACCTTGCCGGTGAGATGTAAAATCAAAATTGTTTAGTATCTACAGAAAACAGTTTGTTGGGTCCTCTTAAAGTTAACCATAGAATTACCATATGACACAGCAATTACACTCCCAGGTATTTAAAAAATTGTGAACAAGCTGGGCATGGTGGTGCATGCCTATACTTGGGAGACTGAGATAGGAGGATGGCAAGTTGGAGAACAATGTAGTGAGACCCTCAGTGACTTAGCAAGACTCTGTTTCAAGATAAATAGAATGCCCCTGGGTTCAATACCAAAATACCAAAAAGAAAACTATGTCTAAACACATCATTAGTCAAACTTCTGAAAACCAGTGATAAAGAGAATGAAGACAAAGGATTTGGGATCCCCTTTTTCAGCTACACATTCTGTGTGTCCTAGCAAGGGGACAAAGAGGAGGGGCTTGGCACAGATCCAGAAACCCATCCATGTGGCCCCCAGAGGCAGCTTCTCACCCCATGCCCTACCCCTGGCACACAGGGCATGCCATGCTCCACATTCCCTGACTTCAGAAGGCTTCTCCCAGGCCCATTCCTGCTCAGCCACAGGCCAAAGTACTTCCCTTCCCATCGAGCAGAAAAGTCAACGAAAGGGAAATGTCCTTTTATCCTTACATTGCCAGAAAGTCAGCAACATACAAGAAACAGGCCCCCAGCACTCTTGACGTATGGCTTGACCCTCTGGATGCCGGGCACCGGAGTTGATTTCATGTCCCAGACAAGTTTTCTTAGCTCAGGGAGGAAGTGCCAGTCCTCAGTCTTGACCCTCTTCCATGCGGTTTGGCACGTGAGCAGGGAGGGCTACTGCTGCTGAGATGGAAGCCCACCCATGGCCTCGCCTGGGGGCGCAGTGACTTGCAAGGAAAGCTGACCCTTTCTTGTCCTGCCTCACTCCTTCCAGGGGACCTCTGGAGTCCTTCCATGAGCCCAGGGCCCCAGAAGGACCACAGAGACCTTCCAGGTCTAGGGTGACCCAAGAGCAATGCACAGGGGCTCCCTACCTGCATGGGCAGGATTGCTTTTCAGCCTTGAACTCCAAAGTCCTCCGCTTGGAATTCAAGGTCCTTGACTCCTCTGGCCCCTTCCTTGCCGTTCCCAAGAAAGGAGGCAGGGGCCGGGCCTCCACCTTACCCATCCTACTCCTGATGAGACCTTTGGCCTTACAGTACCCTCTGTGCAGGTGCCCTTCTTCAGCCTGCAAATTTACATCCCAACAACAAACATGCATCTTTTTTTTTTTTTGGTACTGGGGATTGAATCAGGAGCATTCTCTACCTCTGAGCTACACCTCCAGTCCTCTTTTATTTTTTATTTTGAAACAGAGTCTCGCTAAGTTGCTGAGGCTGACCTTGAACCTGCAATCCTCCTGTCTCAGCCTCCCGAGTACTGGGCTCACAGGCGTGGGCCACCGCGCTTGACTCCCATGACCATGCATCTTTATGTTCCCAATTCATCTGTCCCATCTTCCTGAGTCCTTCTCGATCCCCCAGCAGGGAGGCAGCTCTTCCTCATTTAAACACTGCTTCTCGTTTTATTTTGACTTACTCAACAAATATCTATGTAATGCTAAGTATATGCTAGAAACTCCACTAAGAGCTTTCACAAATAATCGATGTAATACTCACAACTACCTCATGGAGTGAGTACTATCATCCCCGATGTGCAACAGGGAAACTGAGGCTCGGAGAGGCCACCGGGGCAGTCTAGCTGTAGGGTCTTATTTCCACCCACCAACGTGGTCAGTTCTCCGCTCTTCTGGAAAGTGTACAAGGTCTCACCCATTGGTTTAGTAGGGGAACAGGGAATTCCTGTTTCCTGCCCAGGGCCCTGAAGGGGTGGATGGAGGAAGGAGAAGTTGAATGGGGGAAATAAGATGGTCCCTCAATCCATTTGGTTCCTGATCAGCTCCCTCTACTTTACAAAGGCAGGGAGAGCAGAGCCCGGTTTCTCATTCAGTTGCCTGGCTGCCCCCGGGTCGCCTGACCTCCCCAACCCCCAAGCTCACTAACTCCACTGCAGCCCCAGACCCCAGACTCACCCAGCTCCCACCCAGGCCAGGTGTTTAATGGATCCACATTGCGGGGAACAGCTCTTCAATAAGCGATGCGTTCCCGCCGCGCTCGCCTGCACCAGCCCCTGGAGAATTTTCGGTTTTGTTTATTTAAAGGGTGATTCCTTTTCAAGTTCGCCTTCCTGTATCAAAGGCAGTACTGCAGACAGGCCGTTAACAAAGCGGGGCCTCTGGGCTGTTCTTCCAGGAGGCGGACCAGGAGAGACTGCTCAGGCTCTGGGCCCCAGGCTCCTTTCCCGGCCCCTCACTGCTGGCTGGGGGACAGGGCAGGGGCAGGGGCCTCGGGCATGGAAAACTGGGACTCAAAAGAGACTGGGGTTAGGCAACCAATGGATTCTCCATAAGTACAGTGCAAAAGTGCCAAAGTTGATGGAACCGATGGCTGGTATGTAAAGAGGTCTCTACCCTCCTAAAATAGCAACGGCAGCGTCAGTCCTGCCCTGGGCCACTGGAGGAACAGGTGCACGCAAAAGCCCTGAACGAAGCCGGCACAGCTGCAATGATGGGGGTAGCGGTGCTGCTGTTAAAAGGAAGGTATATCTGCTGAGTGCCTACTAGGTGCCAGGCTCCCCAAGTGACACCAGTACCAACTTACTCAGCCTTGTGGGATTTTGCTATACTCCCTCAAAGAATTGGCCGGAGCCAGGCATGGTGGCACATGTCTGTAATCCCAGTACTTGGGAGACTGAGACAGGAGGATTGCAAGGTTTGAGACCAGCCTGGGAAATCTAGTGAGGCTCTCATCAACCTAGGGAGACCCTGTTGCAAAATAAAAAATAGAAATAGCTGGGGGTGTCACTCAAAGGTAGAATGCACCCTGGGTTCAACCCCCAGTACCAAAAAAAAAAAAAAAAGAAAGAAAAAGAAGAAAGAAAAAAAGAATTGGCCAGTCAACAGGGAAGGAGAAGCCTGGATATAATGGCATTCACATTTTCTTTTCTGAGTGCTATAGTTTGGATCTTCAATGTCCCCCAAAGGCCCATGAGGTAAAGGACTGGTCCCCAGCTTGGCACTATTGATAGATGACGGAACCTTTAAGAGGTAGGGCCTAGCGGGAGGACTTTAGGTCATTGGGGGTGTAGCCTTGAGAGCATTGTGGGACCCCGGTCTCTTCCTTTTCTTTCTTTTTACTCCTTGGCTATACGGCGAGCACTTTTGCTCTGCCACACACCCTGCCATGGTGAGCTGCCTCACCCCAGGCCCAAAAGAAACAGGGCCAACTGGTCACAGACTGTCAGCTCTAAACTGTGAGCCAAGATAAACCTTTCCTCTTTATAAGCGGATTATCTCAGGCACTTGTTATAGTAACAGAAAGCTGACTAACACCCTGAGCAATATGTACATCTGTCCCGCTTCACAGATGAGGTAGCCCAGGCTGGGAGAGCTTCAGTGTCTTGCCAAGGTCCCACAGCTGATGAGCAGCAGGCCAGGATTCCTGGTGACTAGGGAGTGCGCTGGCTTCAAGGCCTGTGGGATGTGTACACAGCCTCTCATGAGGTAAGGAGCCAGAGGCAGAGAGATCCGCACATACCAGACATGACTGGACAGGCAGGCGCCCAGACACACAATTCCAAGTCCTGCCTCTCCGTTTTCCGGCCTCCTGGACAGAATGGGAGAACTCATGGAGAAGTTGCTGACCCTTCTTCTGACTCACCTCTCTTACCCTCGGGGTCTGGGACTAGAGGGGTCCCTTGCCTATTAACCCCAGGAGATGAATCAGGAGACCTTTCCCTTGCTTGACAGAGCAGGAACCTGGGGCCTGGAGGGGGAGGGAGCCCTCACATCTTACCAGTGGACAGGGCAGGCTCCCAGGGGGGTGACACTGGGCCCTTGGTTTAATGTTCCCCTGTCCCTGTCTTGAAATTCTTAACCATTTTTTAACAGGGGCCTGCATTTTCATTTGGCATCAGGTCTTGTGTATGGTGTCACCGTCCTGCCGGCGGGTCAGGGGCACGCTCTGCAGGGCTAGATCCTCTCTCCCAGCGGCTCCAGGTGTGGGAACTGAGGGCTGGGCTAGACGGGCTGCAACTGTCAGGCACGCTGGTGCAGGCCCACATGCCCACTGCGGCCAGAGCCCCAGGACGGGCACACAGATGCCAAGGAGTGAGGAAGGGCCGGGAGAGGGACAGCCCACAGTAGTGTCTGCGTGCGGCTGAGGACAGCTCCTTGTCCTCCCTGGTCTGCAGTGACAGACTCACCAGCTGGCCAGGGCTGGGGGCAGGGGAGGAGAGGGGCCAGCTGCCTTAAGCCTGGGCCTCTCTAAAGAAACCTCTACCCCAACACCCAGGCCCCGGGGGCAGGGCGGATGCGGCTCAAGCTCTGCCAGCCTGTCCCCAGGGCTGAGGGGAATCTGAGCCAAGCCCTTCCCTTCCCTTTTGGGACTGACCAAAGGGGACAAAAAAGGCGAAGTCAATTTGATTCGTGGAAGCCCCAGCAGGGAGGGGAGGCCCCCTAGTCTCCCTCACCCCCATCGTTCCTCAGGAACCCAAGCCAGACATTCATGTCCCGGGGCCACCATTCCCTGGAGACAGGTGCTGACATCGGGCAGACTGAGGAAGGAATGTGGAGCCTGGGGCGGGACAGGGGGAGAGACCTTCTCTGGCCCAGAAAACTCCAGAAGATGGTGTGGAGGAGGGGAGGGCTCACTGGGTCCTGGGACAAGCCAGGAGTTCCAGTCCCAGGGGGCCTGGTCCCATAGCGGGTCTTGATTGGTCCATGTATTTGAAACCATTGTGCCACCACCAGGGACAGAGGGCCAGGGCTGTCTGTTGAGGGTCTCTTAACCCTGTGGCCCCTTCTCCATTTTGGTCTGCCTGAGCCCAGTCAGCAGGCTCCAGTGCTGGCTGGGGTGCAGGACCTGGGGGGATCTTGGAGAGGCGGGACAGTTGTGAACCCAGCATTCTGCATTTGGAGGGGGGGGTACTGGGATTGAACCTAGAGACATTCTACCTCTGAGCTACACTGCCCCAGCCCTATTTTACTTTTTATTTTGAAACAGGGTCTCACTAAGTTACTGAGGGTCTCACTAGGTTGCTGAGGCTGCTGGTGACCCTGAGATCCTCCTGTCTCAGCCTCTCAAGTACTGGGATTACAGGCACATGCCACCACGCCCAGCCTGCATTTTCTGAACCAACTCTACCGGCCTGCTTTTTGGACGGTCACATTCAAATTCATGGTGCCACACCAGGTCCGGTCCCAGTTACCATATCAGACAATCCTCCCATTGACCCTGTAGGAGGAGGTTTTGTTATTTGCTTTAAACCCACATTTGGCACATGGGGACACTGAGGCATGGCTAATTTGGCCAAGGCCATTCAGCCTCTAAGTGGAAACAGGACCTTGTTAAGAGTTTAGAGGGGGGGCTAGAGGCCAGAGCAAGACCTAATGGTGGGGAGTATAGCCTCTGAGCCCAAGGCCTGGGCCCATTCCTGAATCCAGCACTCACAAGCTGTGTGACTTTGGGCAAGTGGCTTGAGCTCTCTGTGCCTCAGTCTCCTGATCCGTACAATGGGAAAATAGATGCTACCTCCTCATACTAAGAGTTGTCGAGAGGATCCAAGGAGGATATTCACACGAGGCTTAGAATGTTGTCTAGCAGGTGGCGAAGACTCCATCCCTGGGGCCTCTTGTTACTGTACCGAGTTCTGGGTGACTCAAAAACACAGGAGAAGCACCGCAGGCTCCCCCGGCCCTGCTCATGGGCCTCAGGTGTCTGGGGCCAAGAGTTGGGGTAGCAGAGGGGAGTCTGAGGCATGTCTGGGAGGGGTCTGGGGAGCCCCATTCCCAAAGCACAACCACTTCCTGGCCTCGGAACGAAGGAGGTGGCCCTGTGTGCTCTCCGGGGCCGGTCCCTCCTGATTCCCAATTTCGTAAGGAGATTCAAACCCACCACACTACAGAGAGGCCATCTTCCCTTCCAATCCGCGCCCCAGCGGCTGACTTGGCTCCTGCCCCTAGCAAGGTAGCTGCGCCGCAGCCGAACTGTCCCTACCGGGAGCCCTGGACTGCAACCGGCTCCCCTGGCTCCTGTGTCCAGCTGTCCTGCCTTTCTCCTGCCTCTCAGTTCCACTGTAATCATCCTCCTAGTTCAGATTCCCCGCCAGAAATACCAGAGAACTCTCAGTCCTGCCCCAGGCTGGTTTTCCAGCTAAGGAGACAACCACAGAGCCAGGAACTGCCATGCACGGAGCCTACCAAGGGGCCTGAAACCAGGCTTCCAGCTCTGCGGCTTGAGACAGCTCACTTGCCTCTCTTTGTTTTTGTTGTTGTTGTTGTTTTGTTTTGTTTTTTTTTGTAGTACCAGGGATTGAACGCAGGGGTGTTCTACCTCCGCGCTACACCCCCGGCCCTATTTTTTATACTTTATTTTGAAACCGGGTCTCACGAAGTTGCGGAGGGCCTCACTAAGTAGAGAGAGAGAGAGAGAGAGACAGGGAGAGAGAGAGAGAGAGAGAGAGCTGAGGCTGGCCACGAACCCAGATCCTCCGGTCTCCGCCTCCCAAAGTACAGGGATTACAAGCGTGCGCCACCATGCGCCACCATGCCCGGCTCACTTGCCTCCCTTGATTCCATATCTTCCTCTGTAAAAGGAGGCGGCCCTTTGTAATCTGACCCTAATGATTCTTCCAGTTCCCTTATACTTTTAGCTTACTGACTACCCTGTAGGGAAGCTCTAGGACCTGGAGCCACAAACCCTACAGGCACTTGCTCATCAGACAGTTGGATGACTCATGGGGACGTTGCCGTTTCCCTCCTGAAGCTTGCATAGCTGCTATGCGATGGATGGCTCGAGGGTCCAGAGAGCAAGCGGAGCCGAGTCTATCTAAGGAGGTCACTCAGTGTGGCCAAGCACACTGACACTGGGGATACCGAGAGGCGCACACTTGCCGCCACAATTGCTGCTTGGTTACAGGATGAAAACACTACCCCAGCATGCCCTCCCACCCTATAAGACCCGGCTTCAGTGTCGCCTCCCCCCCATGAAGTCCCCTCCACGGCAGCATTCTCAGGCCTCCCTTCTGCACTCCCACATCACCTGGCCCCTACCTGCACCAAGCACCTCTCTCGCACTGTCTCATGTAACCGACCGACGACAACATGCTGGTATCTCTGCAGGACCATGAGCCACCCGAGGTCAGGGACCCGCGTGAGCCTTTGCTGGGTGCTCAGCACTGCACCTGGCACATAGTAGATGCTTAGAAAACACTCGAGGAGTATCTAGACGTATGATGGTGCAGGCCTACAACCCCAGCACTTAGGAGGCTGAGACAGGAGGGTCGCAGGTTCAAGCCCAGCCTCAGCAACTTAGTGATGATAAGGTAGAAGAAATAAAATTTTAGGTAGAAAGGAGACAGGAAAGGAAGGAGAATACAATTAAAAATCTAAAGTCCTAAGCTTGCCTTACAGGCTTGCCTAGGATATGCCCAAAAAAGAGGCAAAGACCCATATCTTTAAGAACACAATGGGCTAGCTTCACATCGAAATTCCTGAGGAGATTAGTTTTGGAAGAGAAAGAATTTCACCTTCCACCAGAACTCCAAAAGATCACACCTGTTGTTAAAAGCCTTACACTCAGCTGGCCACCCGCTGGCCATCAGACTCTAGGTCAACACTCATCTCTGCTCCCGGAACCTGTCCGGAGGGAATCCACATCTTCTGCCCGCAGAAAACTTCAAAGAAAGGAGGCATTTTCCCGCTGAGCACCTCTAACCAACCCCCCTCCCCATCTCCAGTGCCTATAAAAAGAGACTGTAAGAATTCAGGGCTGCTGCTCTCACATCTTGAGGTGGCCCGCGTTTCCCTGAACGTCTATCTCCCTTTTCCTTGAATTAAACCTCTGTCTTTTCTCTGATGGGCACGTGTTGAAATTCTTTTCTACACAGACCCAAGGACCCTGGGGGCCCTGAGGTGAGTTTCCCCTTCTCAGAGCGGGGAACTCCTTAGGACTTTCCATGGAGCTATCGAGCTCACCCTGACAGTGAGACCCTCTGCAACTTAGCGAGACCTTGTTTCAAAATAAAAAATAAAAGAGGGCCGGGGGTGTAGCTTGGCCCTGGGTTCAATCCCCAGTATTAAAAAAAAAAACAAGAAGCCAACCTGTGGCTCTATTGGGGGGTGGGACCTTTAAGAGGTGGGGCCTAGTAGGAGGAACTTGATGGCTGGGGGCATGCCCTGGAAGGGTTGGTGGGACCCCAGACCCTTCCTCTTTCTCTCTGCTTTCTGGACTCCATGGCGTGAGCAGCCTCCTCTATCATGTGCTCCTGCCGCAATGTACTGCCTTACCACAAGCCCAAAGCAACAGGGCCAAACCAAATGGCTGCAGACTGAAACCTCCAACACTGTGAGCCGAAATAAACCTTTAAGCTGATCGTCCCAGGTATTTTGTCACAGTAACGGAAAGCTGACTGACACAGACATTAAGAGCGAGGATTGGGTGTGGAAAGAAGAGAAGTACAAGTAGTTGTCACCACCATCCCCACTTCCAGGGGTAAGAACACATCAGGTTCGGGTGTTAATCAGTTGAGCTCCGACAGTCCTCTGTGGTGGAAGCAGAGAGAGTCCATAGAAGTGGAAGTGGCTCCGCACAGCCCCTACAATGCCCATACCTGTGTCAAACTTCTCTGTCGGGCCTTCTCAAAGTGGGGTCCCCAGACTGAACCGGCAGCCAGGAACTTGTTATAAATGCAAATTCCCAGGCCCCATCTGGACCTGTCCCTTCAGAAGAGGGCGGGGCTGGGGAATCTGCATTCTAACAAGTCTTCCAGGGAATTCAGGTGTGAGCCCCACGATCCAGGCTAGCCTCTCACTCCATCACCAGGTGGTGATACCTGAGCCCTAAGAATGTGGCTTCTGAGGCCCCAGATGGAAGGACACAGCCTCACCCTTCCATAAGGCCTCCTCCCACCCAGGTGCCTCCAAGGCTTGTCAACAAGGCAAGTCTGAGCGTCCCCCTCCCCACACTACCAGCATCTGGGGGAGATACCACCTGGCTTCATTTGGACTCTTAGCCCAGTGCCCCGGGGTCCTGCATAGCTGAGGGAGGAGAGATGCTGGAGCCAGAGGCCTTTCCCCACACCCTGGGGCTGAGCATTCCAAGTTCCTGGAGACACAATAAGTTCTCATATCTCAGGCGAGGTAGCAGGCTGGCCATGGGGACAATGGGCCTTGTGTCCCCCCCACGCCTTCCTGCCCGGCTGCTCTCCAACCAGGGCTTGTGTGGGAGGCTGAGCCATCAAAAGCCACTGTCCATCCTCATCCCCTTGGTCTGCCCAAGGCCAGGCCGAGGCCAGGGAGGCCTCTGCACACCTCCCTCCTGAGGCTGAACCGTGTCCCTTCCTCCCGATGGTTTCTAGAACCTTCCAGATTCTTCGTTCAGCACAGACTTAGGAGAAGGGGATGAGATGCCCACACCTTCCTTCTCTTCCCCGTGTCCAGGCCTCCTTTTCACCGGGCTGGGGAAGAAAATGGGCAGCGGACGGAGCTCTCCAGCCACCCGGAGCCACGGCCGGAAGCATCTCCTCTCTTGGTGGCTGATTCCTCTTCATTAGTACAATCACATCAACACTGACAGCGGCGTATTTATTACTGTCCTGACGACAGCCATTTCTCACCCAGTGATGCGCGGACTGATAATGAGCTTGGAGCAGAGCTAATGAAGAACTCCCCCTCGGCCCTGCTAGGCAGCTTCGGCCGGAGACGGCCTGCCCTCCAGCCCACCCCCTGCCTGTCCACACCGCAGGGGGGGAAGGCTGCACCTGGGGAGGTCAGGGGTCACCAGGCTGAGCCAGCCAGAGCTGTCCAAAGCCAATCAGCACGCGGCCGGTGGGGAGGAGACTTCAGGGTTGACCGAGCAATATGGCGCAAGTGTTGGGCATGGCCCAGGACAGAAGCTCTTCCTCCATTCTGGGTTCTGAGTCCTGGAGTCAGGGCAGCAAGAGACAAACAGCAGAGATGGGCCAGGCTGGGAGCCCGGGAGACCACCTGGATGCTTTGTGGATTGGTTCCCCCAAGCAGGAGAACTTCAAGAGGCACAGAGAGGAGGTGACTGAGCCCAATCAAGACTCAATCAAAGCCAGGTGTGATGGCGCACGCTTGTAATCCCAGTACTTGGGAGGCTGAGACAGGAGGATCCCAGGTTCAAAGCCAGCCTCGGCAACTTAGCGAAGCTCTCAGCAACCTAGTGAGACCCTGTTGCCAAATAAGATATAAAAAAAATCAGGCTGGGGGTGTAGCTTGGAGGTAGAATGCCTCTGGGTTCAATCCCCAGTACTAAAAAAAAAAAAAAAGACCCAATCAAGAACACTTAGAGCCAGGCATGGTGGCACACGTCTGTAATTCCAGTACTTGGAAGGCTGAGACACAAGGATCTCAGGTTCGAGGACAGCCTCAGCAAAGTAGTGAGACTCTCAGCAATCTAGGGAGACCCTGTTTCAAAATTAAAAAATAGAAAGGGCTGGAGGTGTAGCTCAGAGGTAGAATGCCCCTGGGTTCAATCCCCAGTAAAACACACACACACACACACACACACACACACACACACACACACACACTTAGCTAGTGCTGTCCGGGCAGAGCAGGGCGCTCAGCACTGCTGCTACAGGATATGAACTCCGGTGAGGTCCTGATTTGCTGGAGGTTGGCCTCTTCTGAAGATAAAAGCAAACAGGCCACTGAGAACCCGCACGTTAAATGATTATTAGCTGTTCAGGCCTTCCGGTGAATGTTTTTATTGGATATTTTAATTAAACCTCAAATTAGTGAGCTGCTTTCACAGACATCCCATTTGCCCTTCAACCCAACCTACGAAGGAAGTTGGTTATTAATTAGGAAGGAAGAAGCTTATCAATTTAATATTGTTAGCATGGACGTCCAGAAACATCCAGTAACTCACCAATATCACTCGACATATAAGAAACAATGATGCCGGCTGGCTGCTTCCTGGACCATTGCCTTGGAGCTGGCCAACAGATCCAGGAACCTCAGTAACCCCAAAGGCACCTGTGCATCTAAACGAACAAGGCTCCTGTGCCTGGGACCGTTATCCCTGAGCCCAGACTCTGACTCCAGATTATCAGCCCATTCGCTGCCCCAATCTTCCCCCAAACATGGCCCCGGGGGAGATGCTGATCGGCTTGTCCGGTCCAAGTCAGGAGAGAGGAGGCAGAGATGCCCGCCAAGGGCATGGGGCAGACTGGCTGGAGCTGAAAAAGATCCAGAAAACACCCAGCACCCGCGCAGCAGGGTCACCTGGGGGCACGACAGCCCTATGCTGGCACCTGCCACCCTGGAGGGCTCACGCTAGAGCAGTCATGGGGGATGGTTATGGTGGCCCAGAGTCCATGATGTTTGGAATACAATTGTTTTATTTTTATTTTATTTTTTTTATTTATTTATTTATTTATTTATTTATTTATTTATTTATTTATTGTGGTACTGGGGATCGAACCCAGGGGCATTCTACCTCCGAGCTAGGCCCCCAGCCCTATTTTTTTTTAATTTATTTTGAAACAGGGTCTCCTAAGTTGCGGAGGCCTCACTAAGTAACTGAGGCTGGCCACGAACCCGGATCCTCCCGTTTCAGCCTCCCAAGTACTGGGATTACAAGCGTGTGCCACCACGCCCAGCTATACAATTGTTTTAAATGGTAGGTGTGCACAGAAAATTTAAACACGAATGGTTGAAATATATATGTAAAACATCTTAAAGTCACGGAGATGTGACCCAAGAAATCATCTCACCCAAGTTTTTCTCTCCCCTCCCTCCCTCCCTCCCTCCTTCTCTCCCTTCCTTCCTTCCTTCCTTCCCTCCCTCCTTCTTTCCTTCCTTCCTTCCTTCCTTCCTTCCTTCCTTCCTTCCTTTCTTCCTTCCTTCCTTCCTTCCTTCCTGGTACTGGGGATTGAAATCAGGGGCATTCTACCTCTGAGCTACACCCCAAGTCCTTCCTGGCCTTGAAACTGTGATCCTCCTGTCTCAATCTCCCAAGTACTGGGATTATAGGTGTGTACCCCCATGCCTGATTGCTCATCCAAGTTTTTCAAAGCAGCTTTTTATTTTCTTTCTTTCTCTCCTCTTCCTCTCTGTCTCTCTCTGTCTCTCTCTCTCTCATACTGGGGATTGGACCCAAGGGCATTCTACCTCTAAGCTACATCCCCAGCCTTTTACATTTTTTATTTTGAAACAGCATCTGGCCATGTTGTTGAGGGTCTCACTAAGTTACTAAGGCTGGCCTCAAACCTGAGATCCTCTTGTCTCAGTCTCCCAAGTACTAGGATCATAGGCATGCACCACAGTGTCTGGCTCCAAGCGGGTTTTGACATATATCCTGGGGGGTCCAGGAAACCGTGGGGAAGACAGGCCACATTTTCTAGCATCACCAATTGCTTTAAAAGAGCCTTTGGATGTTAAAATAGAATTAAAATCGATCATGGAATAGAATGTGAATTTCCATATATTTAAAAATAAAATGAGAAAGGCAAGGGTCACGTGGATGAACCGTGGGCAGTTTCAGGCCTGCCAGGGGTGTATCTGCCCTCCTCCGCCCATTAGAAATCCTCAAGGAAGAGTCTGGAAGTACTGTCTGGATGCCCCTGTGCTTTCCCAAGGAGGACACGTCAGCTGCACAGGTTAAAACGCCCCATGAAAATTTCTGTGGTGAGGTCCGCACAGCATCGTAAACTTATACCTTCTCTCTGACTTCTGCATTACCCCCGCGGTACCCTTCTTTAACGGGTGAAGTTCATTAATTGGGAAAAATAATTGATGTCTAATACCTCAACCCTTGTTGATGAAGAGTTATTATCTAAACTCAAGGAGTTTATAATTAAGGAAATCAGTCTCACACGCACATTACAAGAGCATTCGGAATCAACGAGGCCAAAGTGCCAAACCAGGCCTCCGGCCCACAGGCATCCTGAGCGCGCAGAACTTCTGAGGGCGGTGTTCCAGCTGTTGGCCAGGGCGGCATCACGTTGGACTGTGGGGGACAGTTAGGGTCAGGGCCAGTGGAAAAGAGGAGAAGCAAGGATGCTCTGGGGTCCCAGGGGCAGGGAAGCCTGAGCTTGGTGTGGGGCTGGCACGGGCCTGCAGCAGAGCCCAGGGACAGAGTGTGGGGGGCTTGGTGGCGATCCTGCAGCTGTGAGGAGACCACCGGAGGTCTGTGAGCAGAGGGGTGGCGTGACGGGTCTTGGCAACTGGATCCTGTGGCTAAGACCTATGGGCAAAGGGATGGGGTGGTGAGGGAGGCCCGGAGCTTCCTCGGAGAGCGGGGAGGAAGGCCCAGCCCCATGCCTACCCAAGCTGGGGAGAAGTCTGTGGACAAAGGAGACTGCTCCCTCCTGAATCTCCAGGACCAGCCCACCCAAAGCAGTGTGGCAAGCAGTTCCTGAAGATGGCATTGTGGCTGGATCCAAAACAATAGCCTGGGAGCAGAGGACCTGCATTTACTGCCTCCTTCCTACAAGTCTTTTCCTGCAAGTTATAGAATGTTTCTGAACTTTGATGCTAATGATATGAATGTTCATACCTCTGGCCAACCTCCTTCATAGGTTGGGCTGAAGAGCAAATGGGCTATAGGTGAAAGCTACCCATAGAAATCTGAGTTTTTATTTATTTGTTTATTATTTATTTATTTATTTTGCGATACTGGGGATTGAACCCAGGGGCATTCTACCTCCGAGTTACACCCTCAGCCCTATTTTTAATTCTTTATTTTGAAACAGGGTCTCTCTAAGATGCAAAGGGCCTCACTAAGTAGCTAAGGCTGGCCAAGAACCAGCAATCCTCCTGTCTCAGTCTCCCAGGTACTGGGATTACAAGCGTGGGCCACCATGCCTGGCTAAATTTGAGTTTTTATGAAGGAATCTTGTAAGAATATTCTTAAGGCCTAAGCAGCTGATAACAGGTTAACATGTGGGTTCTCTACGGCACATTTGCATCTTAAAATAGAGAAAGAAATTACAAGCGTGTGCCACCGGATGTGGTGGCACATGCTTGTAATCCCAGTACCTGAGAGGCTGAGACAGGAGGATCACAGGTTCGTGGCCAGCCTCAGCTACTTAATGAGGCCCTCCACAACTTAGTGAGACCCTGTTTCAAAATAAAGAATAAAAAATAGGGCTGGGGGTATAGCTCGGAGGTAGAATGCCCCTGGGTTCAATCCCCATTTCTGAAAAAAAAAAAAAAGATGGAATGTCTTAACCTAATAAATAAATCCCTAATAGCAGAAGTTTAGATGCCAATGGGGATCGATGAAGGACAAAGTGGACAGGAGCCTTTGAGAGGCCAGGGTACCATTGCAGGCCCAAGGCTGGCCTTGCTTCCCAGCCACCACGATGAAGATAATTATCACAATGATGTAACAACCTTATTCAGTGCTTCCCATACACTGAGCACTGTCTTAAGAGCTTAGCGTGAAACCCCGTCACAACCCAATGTAAGTAAGCAGGACTGATATCCCTATTTTACAGATGAGGAAACTGAGGCACAGAGAGGCAGTGTAGCTCATCCAAGGTCACCCAAGCAGCAAATGACAAGGTAGGATTTGAACCCAGAGTCACCCACATTTCATGTTCCTTAGAGTCCTGACTGTCCCACCTGAGCCCTCCAATGTCACATTCCGTACTGGCTCCCATGATTCAAAGCAGGGAACGGCGAATCTGTTCCAGAGTCATCCACAGACTCACATTATTCTGTGACAACCCAAGCAAGCTGGTGCCCAGCCACACTCCTGGCCATTGCTCAGATTCTGGGCCACACAGTGACCGCCTGCCTGAGCTGCATGTCCCCAGGGTCCTGGCTCTGGCACCTGAGAGAGGCCCGGGTCCACCCCAGAGCCGAAGTCCCTGAATGGACCGCATTACGGCAAATAATATTTCCTTCTTTCAGGATTATCACATCATCAACATTTCATGGTCCCTCTGGGTCACTAATAGCTTCCTAGTGGCATCAAACTTTAATTGCCTTTCTTCCCGCTTTCCTCCCCCATCCCACACCTTGTCTAGTTTACAAGATTTTTGTGTGGCTCAGTCCCTCGCAAGCCAGTCATAAATGCCCAAGAGGCCTGAAGGAAGCCCTTCGATCAGCTCTGGGATATCCCACCCTGGGGAGGGCTGGGAGAAAGGGAGAGAAGACCTCTCACATTCTGCCACGCTCAGGCCCCTGAGGATGCAGCCAGGGTGCAGGCAAGAGCCGGGAGAATCAGGAGGAAGAGGTAGAAACCCAAGGTGTATCTCCAAACTCTGAACCTTCCCTGGACCAGCCCCGGTCTCCTAAAGCGCAGTGGTCTGAGCATCCCACTGGCAAACTATTGTCTTGCATTAAGGAGATTTTAAAAAAGGAAGCTACAGAGAAGCAGGAGAGCCAGGGCAGTGGAAAGAGGGCAGGTATTGGGATCACAGAGCACTGGGTTCAAATCCTGACTCTTTGCCTTCGCAGCTGGAGGACCTGGGGCAGTTCATCTCTCTGAGCCTCAGTTTACCCACAAGTTGGAGTCATGGGGAGGACTGAGGCAGGTAATGGTTTTTTGTACCCAGCCATGTTTGACAAGTAGAACTGCACCTGCAATGTAAGTTCCTGGCTGTGGAGAAAAGACCAAAAGATTCTCACCTGGAGAAGAAGCAAAAGAAAGGGGGGTAAGAAGGTGAGGTAGGTAAAATATAATGTAAAGATACCAGCGAAGAAAATCTGAAAACTAAATGCCACCTGAGAACCTATCTTAGGACCGCTTGGAGAGGCTAATGCAGTAGAGTCACACGTGCGCATAAGGACATTTTGGTCAACGACAGACCACGTATACGACGGCAGGGATGTTATGGCTATTTCGGTTTGCGTAAGTACACTCTAGGATGTTCGTACAATTGCCCGATGCTGCAGTTCTCAGAACGCATGCCCGTTATTAAGTGACACACGACTGTACAAATGTAGTTTAATTAGTCGATTAAGTGCTTATCATATGTCAGCTTCATTCTGAGCGCTCTGCACGTATTATCTTATTTAAGCCTCTCAAGGCTTTTATCCTTGTTCTACAGACAAGAAAGTGGAGGCTGAGAATGTTAAGCGACTTAACCCCGAGGGACAGAGCTTGAATGGGGTCACCCCAGTTCCAAGGTACTGATCACTACATATACACCACTTCTCAACAGCATGGGGATGCAAAAAAAAAAAAAAAAAAGGCAGGAAAGTGACAGTATAGGCCCGGGGCTACTTTAGAAATGGTCTTGTCTCTTGCAAAGCAACTGTACGCAGTGCAGAGTCTACAGTGTCATGTCTGCAGTCATGAAGGAACACTAGGCATTACCAGCGTGCAAGATCTGAGGCCCGGCTCCCTTGCCCAGCACGTGGAAGCCTGCACTTAGCAGCTCCCTTCCCATTGGGTGGGACCATGTGATCAATTCCAACGAGTGGGGGACTGAGCATTTAAGTGTTGACACAGGGTCTTCCTCTCCTCCTGCTCTGTGGCACCAGTCAAGGACCCCATGTATTTTAAGTGGTGCCTCCAGGAATGGCTGAGTGTTGCCCCCAGTCCTTTCACCCCTCCCTCAGTATCCTCCATGTTACAGAGCTGGAGAGCAGCTGGAAGGATTCAGGAAGGACCCAGGGCCACCCAACCCAGAGGCCAGGCCTGCTGGAGGCAGTGCCAGGAAAGGCAAACAGGGAAGTCTGAGTGGGGCTCCGGTCTCAATGGCGGCCCTGCTCCATTGGACATACTCCTGGGCTGCACCTACTGGGGCAGGTCTCCCACGCTGGGAGCGCACGGCTTCGAGTGCAGTGAGGGCCCCACGGTACAGCTGGGGGGTGATGCGCAGAGGAGGCTACGGGCATCTCACAAGCCCATCAGCCTGGGAGAGGGTGAGAGTCCAGACAGGAAGCTGAGAAGAAGACAGGGCAGGTGGCAAGGGGCCGTAAGCCTTAGGGAAGTTCATTCATTCACTTCATTCACTCGTTCATATTTGTTGAGTTCCTTGTACGTGCCAGGAATGTCCTGAGAGGCTGGGGACACAGCAGTGAACATGACAAGTCCCCTGCCCTTGTGGGAAAGACCAACAATAAAGCAACAAGCAACTCAACAGGTCAGCAGGAGCTGGGCACTGTGCAGAAGTACCACAGGGAAGGGCCGTGTGTTCAGAGATGCTGCGGTATGGCTTTGTAGGGGCACAAGAAAGACTCCAAGGGAAACAAGGGTGGTCTTGCAGACATCTGGGAGGAACCACAGCAAGTTCAAGGGCTAGATCAGAGGCTAGAGTACCTGAGCTGCAGGAAGAGCGTGGCGCTCCTCGTGGGGACGGGAGCTAGTGAAGGGTGCAATGCGATACGATACTGGGAGGCAGCAGAGGAGGCTCCCATGCGGGACAGAAAGGGTGGTGGATTGTGCCATCCTTATCCCCTGTGACCAGCTCATTATAAACACCAGACCTTTATTAAGAACGTTTTTAGAAGCAGCCCAGTAACACCCAACATCAATTCTAACTCAGTCCCCCAACTCCTGGAGGGACCAGGAGCTGGGAGGGATGGGGAGCAGGTTTCCAGCCAATCAGAAGACCCTTAAAACCAAATTGTAGGACAACCAGCCACAAGGAGGCCAAGTCTTTCATCAACATGAAGCAGAACTGTCTAACAGCCAGTTGGTATGAGGTAATGAATCCTCCATAACCAAGGGTATGCAAGCTGACCAGATGGCCACTCTGCCCTGGGTCTGTGGGCAGAGGACAGCTCTAGATGACTGTTGATGGTTCAGATACTCATTCAATCACTCAAACAATCCTATGAGGTAGATGTGGGGTTTTTTTTTTAACTCTATTAACTTGGTTTATAGATGAGCAAACTGAAGTTCAGCTCAGCATCCCCCCAGCAGTGGAGGCAGGACACAGAAGGGCAAAATCAGGCTGGGAGCCACCAGCCTACTGGCTCCTCCTGCATCAGAAGGAGAAGGGCCCGGCCAGGGCTCCTGGGCTCAGTGAGGGGCTCGCCAGCCCTGCCTCCTGCCCAGGGTGTAGACAGCAGGGCCGGGAGGGTGGGAGGGGCGCCGTGTCTCAGCAACCAGCCTGTTTTCCATTACAGGCAGTGGCCGCCGCGGGCAGTTCTGCTGGCCCATTTGTTGCTATTGGCATCCCAAGGCCCCAGATTATGATGACTAATTCCCACCGATTTAGGCAGCTCGGGGCCGTCTGCAGCAATGTGCTCCAGGGGGAGCCAGGGTAGAAATCCCACAGGCGGTACAGTAACACCCAACATCAATTCTAACTCCGTCTCCCTACTCCCCGAGGGTTCAGGAGCTGGGAGCGATGGGGAGCAGGTTTCCAGCCAATCAGAAGACCCTGGAAACCAAATCCTAGCACTGCGGGCCACAAGGAGGCCAAGTCTTTCATCAAACTAAAGAGGAACTGTCTAACAACCAGCTGGTATGGGGTAGTGAGCCCTCCATCAACAAGGGTATGCAAGCCGACCAGATGGCCACTCTGCCCTGGGTTTGTGGGCAGAGAAGGTGACTTTTCATGTGCCTTTCAGGTCGGATATAATGATTCTACTGGTCCTCAGGGCAGAGAAGAAGCCCATTCTCCCTTACCTTCAGCTTGCAGCCCGGCTGTATCCTGGAGTACAAGGTCAAACGCATACCAATAGGCAGTTTAACACATCATCTTAAAAGTCGGCAGTTCAGGCACTGTTTAAACAGAGGTCTGCTGTAAAGGATTTGGCCTCCTTCCCAGCCTCCCTTCCCTGATGGAACGAGGTTCCTGGCCCCTACTTCGGCCTTCCAGTAAAGGACATAGGGGAGAGGCGGTCGATAAATATTTGCAGAACAAATGCTCGGGAGGGAGGGATTCTGGGGCAGGTGCAGGCTGCTCATGTGATCCAGCCTCCGGGTGGGGTCAGGACTCTTCATCCAGGGACTCTGCAGCCAGGGGAAGCCCCAACCTGTACCACTCATCCCACCTGGGTGAGAATGTCCTGGACTCCTCAGCTGAAGCCACAAGGGGCACACGGGGCGAGGGAGACAGGGGCATGGGAGAAGGGGCCTCCCACCCCACTCTTGTGTGGGGCTTGACAGCTGAGCCCCAGGCAGGCTCAACACTCGGCCTCCTGGTAATTAGCAAGAGGCCCTGATCAATAAGTTATTTTTTGCTGTCAGTAATTAATAATTACAGCTTAGCCACACCATGTAATTAAACTTTCATCCCGTTCCCTCGCGTGCTGTTTGGCTTTTATTGTGATTAGCTCCCAGCACTAAAGTTTCTCCCCTTGGAGCCCTGCAGGAGGCTCCAGGGCTGGAGTTTTCAGGCCACTTTCAGGGTTTCCCCAGGGCCTGGTTCAGTGCTCCTGTTCTCTTGTTCTCCCCCGCCCCGCCCCAGCTCAGGTCTCTCAAAAGAACCTTCTGGACTAGCTGGCTAGGTGGCTACTGCCCTTCTTCCAGCCCCTTGGGCTCACCAGGATGATCTCTAGCAGCAATGAAGTTTGTAAGCATGCAAAAACTCTCTCAACGCACCTGCAGACATGCCACCCCCTGCCCCCTTTCCAATCCCAGTCTGAGAGGGAGCTTGAATCTGCACAGAGACCAGCCCCCAAGGAATGAAGAGCCTTAGGGGCACTTGGAGATGCACCAAGGCAGTCATAATAATGCCAACAGCGATCGCCAAGTATGAAGCGCCTGCTGTATGCAGAGCACTTGTTGGGGCCTCCCCCTGCCACACACTTTTAATCCTCATGTCAACTCTGCAAGGGAGAGGGACTGCTATTCCCAATGCACGGATGAGGAAACTGAGGCTCCGAGTGGCTAAGAGCCTTGCTAAAACCTCTCTGCAGCTAAGCCGCAAAGCCGGGTCACGAGAGCCACGAATGCCCTCTCTGCGACTTCACTAACCTCCATTTGGGAAGTGAGTTTGAATCCTGTGTTGTCAGACTGGGGGGAAGGTGGCTCTTAGGACACGCAGGTGATGGAGCTTAGCTCCAGCACCTGAAATAAAAAACCAGGCGAGGTGTATATAAAACCTAGCGACATGGCCAGTGTGAGAATTGGTCTCAGAAGTGACAGACGGTGGCTTCAACTACCAGCCAAGGATCAATCGCATGGCCTCAGAAACTCACTGGCTAACCCCCAAGCAGATAAGAAACGACCTGGACCCTAGACCCCACCCCTCCAACCTGCAAACCCAGCCGTGCCCCCCAGGCTGGGGCCCCCTGGAGAAGCTGTGTTCCCACAATCCTCTGCAGGGTTTGCCCGCCTGGAAGACAAATGGAAAGGTGGGGGGGCTTGCTGGCAAACAAACGCTCTGGGAGCCAGAGAGTACAAACGGAGCAGCAGGGGCCCTGGGCAGCCTGACACTCAAAAAGGCAGCAAACAGGAGACGCAGAGAGGGAGTAAATCAATCAGAGACCGCCGCTGCTCCTGACAGCACGCCCCTCCCGCAGGGACAGGGTGTGGCCTGGCCTTAACTGCAGCCCACAGGTGAGATCTCAACCTCAGGTAGACGGGGCAGGGTGGAGGTGGGGCAGGAAGGGACAAGAAGACCCAGAAGGAAGGGCCACTAGGGGCCCTGGGGACTTCAGAGAGAGGCCTGACCCTGGATGGGACCTGCCTGAGGTCTGTCTGTGCAGTCATGACTTAAAGGCCCAGAGGCTGATGCCCCTCAGAACCCTCCCTGCTTTCTGGCTTTTGGCTAGGAACCCCATGGGAATCTCAGAACAAGCCAGTGTAGACCAGAGGCACACCTGTTCTGCCAGCAACATCTTTCTGTGGCTCTGCAAAGAGGGGTTCCAGACCAAGGGACCCCCAGCTACTGCTGGTCCTGGTGCCAGGAAGAAGGGCTCACTCAGAATGCACCTGGTCCAGGCCCTGATTCTGACCCCAGGTCACCCGGCGGCCTTGGGCAAGTCATTTACTACCCCGGGACCTCAGTTTTCCCATCTGTTAAATGGCTACTAGAAAAAGATGACCCTGCGGTTCCCGCCTGCTGGAAGGTTTTATGATGATCATAAAAATAATAACTTTTATTACCTTACATTTATGGAGCTCGTTACGAAATTTGGAAGTGCTTTTACCTAAATTACCTCGTAAAAGCCTCCCCTCAGCCCTGTGAGCCAGGACCGAGTATTTTCATCTCTGATCTTGGATCTCAGGACTGCCCGACTCTGGGTGCACTAGGGTCCCCTCTTCCCCGCAGGATCTGCGACCCCAGAGGTGAAGTAGGTCCCCGTTGGATTTGCCCCCCCGCCCCAGACCCGCTCCTGAGCCTGGAAGAGAGAAGGCCCAGCCACTCGGGGAGCCCCGGTCCAGACCTGTCTCCCTCCGCCCCCAGCAGGCGCCGCTCGGACGCCGCGGGTACCACTGTGTGGATCCTCTAACCCCAGGCAGGCAAGCACCGGTGCAGCCGCCCTTGCCAGCGAGGACCCGCCCGGGGCTGGGGGACGTCCGGACATCGCCCTCAACAGGAGGACAGCGCAGATGACACCTCATCCTTCCCAACACTCCCAACCCCGGACCCCACCAGCCCTTCTCCACCACGAGGCTGCAGCCACAGGTCAAAGCAGAGGCTGCGAGACAATCAGCCACCGGCGGCGGCTGGAGGCAGCGGCAAGATGCTGGGCGTGTCTGGGGGCGGGAGGAGGGCGCGAGACTCCGGACCGTCCCCGTGCACCACCCCCGGGGGTCCGCGGCTGCACCGCCACCCGGCTCCAGGCCCACGCCGAGAAGCACCCCCAAGCCCCAGCGGCCAGCCGGGCAGTCAGGCGCGGGCTCGGGTACCCGGCCAAGCAGGGCACCTACACCCTCCAGGGGCGACCAAGTCGGCGCCCAGCGCCCGACTCCCGCTCGTTCCCCTCGCCCCGGGCGGCCAGCGCCTGCCCGGCTGGGCCTGGCCCTTCCCCGCGGACGCCGAGCGGGAACCCGAGCCCGGCCTGCGAGCTCAGTGCAGCACGGAATGGCGCGCCCCTCCCACGCCGGCCGGAGGGCACCCACGGCTGGCGGGCAGGGGACAGCGGGGGGCCCTCCCACCTCGCCTTAGGCTCTTCTTAGCCTCCGGGGCGACCCCACCTTCTCCATTCAGAAGCTACAAGTCTCAGAGAGACTGCCCCACCCGAAAGAGAACCCCAAACTCCCGAAAGGGGGAGTCTTGAAACTCCCAAGAGAGGGCTCTGCCACCGCTGTGCCCGCGGTCCCGGCGGCCACCCCTCCCCCGACCCCGCTTCTAGCCCCACGTGGGGATGGTCCCCCGTACCTTGGGCTCCAGCCTCGCGGATCCGATTCAGAACCAGCAGAGTCCAGATCAGCAGCCTCCACATGGTGACCGGCCCGGAGGGGAGTCCACTTTTAGGGTCCTCTTCCCCTCCGCCCTGCTTTATAATCCTGGTGGGGTCGGGTACCCCGCGGCTTCTCTCGGAAGACAGTCTACGTGGCTCTGGGTCCCGGGCGTGCTGAGCTCCGGAGGGGCCGCGCGGGCGACCCGGATCCTCCCCTCTCCTCCGCGTCCGAGTCCGAGTCCGAGTCCGAGTCCTAATCCCGGCGGCGCGCCCAGAAGGCGAGGGGCGAGCAGAGAGGAGGCAAAGCCGCGCTCCGGGACGCCCTCCCTGTGCACCCCAACTCCGTCTGCTCCTCCCAGACCAGGCGGTCTCTGCGATCCGACCGGGTCGCTGGCCGAGCTCCGGAATAAACGGACAACTTCAGGAAACTTCCTCCGGTGGCCACGTTGCCGCCCCCCGCCCCTCCCCGCCCCCCGGCCGGGCTCTCCCGCCCCACGCAGTCACCGGCGTTGCAGGCGCCCGGACCTCAGAGCCGGTTCCGAGCCGCGCGCCGCGGCGGGCGCGGATGCCGGGGTTCGTTCAGGGGTGCCGGTTTCGGGGGGCGCGGTTAGCAGAGCGGTCCGAATCTCCCCGGAGCTGAAGTTTTCTTTTCTCTAACTTTGCAGGCGGCATCTGGCGGGGCCGAGCCACCCCTTTCGGATCCACAGTCCTCCAGCCGAATTTAGAGATTCTGGGGACCTCTCCCCGGGCGCCCGGGCCGGGGGCGCCCACGGTTCCGCGCCCAGCCGGCTAGCAAACTTTGCGGGTCCTGCGGCCCGGCGCGCAACCCCGTGCGCCCATGTCCGCGCCAGCTGCGGGCCGGCGGGGGCGGTCGCTGGGCTCGGAGACCCGGGGTGAAGCCGGCGCTCCGGCGCGGAGCCTCCCGCCGGCGCGAGGATGGAGACCCGCGGCTCTGTGCTCCGCCGCGCCCTGGCCGGAGCTCCCGGCGAGACGCACGGAGAGCCCGGCGAGCAGCCCCGGCTCCGGTGGCTCGGCGCCTCCTCGCACGCTGGGCGCTCGCCGATCGCCCGGGCCGGAGGAGCTGCGGCCGCCCCAGCGCCTCGGCCGCGCCGCCACCGCCCACCTCGGCCGCCGCCGATCGCCGAGCCCGCCGCCCTCCGCTTCCCGGGCTCGGTGTCCTGAGAGCCGCTCCTGCCCGCGCCGAGCCGGAGCTGCGGGGGCAACGTGAGCCGGGGACGAGCGCGGCGCAGGCGGAGGCGGAGACGCGGAGAGGGGGGCCGAGCGCTACCCTGTGGCCGCGACTGGAGAGCAGCCTGCGCGCCGGGAGGGGGCGGCGGCGGCCCCGAGCCAGGCCCGGGAGCGAGCCCCGCGGAAACACGAGCCGTGTGCGCGGCCGCGGGCGCCCAGCGTCTCCGGGACCCGCCGGAGGGCAGCAGCGGCAACCGCACGGCGAACCGGGGAGAGGCGCACCGGGCCCTCGCTCTGTCGCTGGCCTGGCTTTGCAGCCTCGGCCAGGCAGCCCGCTCTCAAAGGCCTCGTGCGACCCCCAGTCTCTCCCACCAGCCGGGAACCCCATCACTCTCCCTGGACTTCGAGTGTCAGGGACGGAGGGAGAGGGGTTTGGGCAGAGGGTTCCGTCAGTTGCCCCTTCCCAGGCCAGCCCTCAAGAACCTAGAAACAAGGCCGACAGCGAGACAAAAGGGAGGCCCCGCGCTCTCCGAGGACCGAGGGCCGAGGGAGTGAAGTTGCGTGCCAAGGCCCACACATTCTTTGTTTCTTCTTTACTTCTGAGCTTTGCCTGTAAAGAATGGGACATTAATAAGGGAGTCACAAAGGAGAGAACTCCCTGGTGGCCCAGGGGAGCACCCCAAACCAGCCTCCAGGGCAAGGAGTCCAGCTTGGGGGTGCAGGACCCAGTTAAAGCGTCCTGGGCGGCAGGCACCTTTTACCTCCAGGGTACGCCTTCCTCCACTGAAAAGTATTCCAAAGACTATTTTGTGACAGTGTTGGCATAAAGACAAGTATATTGTTACATCTCAAAGTTCATTTATTTTTCTCTGGTTTTGAAAGAAATGAAAACATTTGTATGGTTCCCTGAAAGACTCGTCCCTGGCACTGCGCCTGCTGGGCTTGCTGGAGAAGTGGACCCCGCGGGCTTGGTATTTATCCCAGGACCAAAGAACTAGTGAGACCCTCTGCCTCTGCCAGGACTTTCCTTTCTCTCCTTTTGCCCCCCTACCCCCACTTTCTGCTGCCCCCTCTTTCTGGTCCGTGAACTTTTAGGACCCTCCTTTCTTGACTTTGCAGACTCAGCTGGAGGGTCCACTCCCACCCTGAGGACGCCCCTTCTGGTTGCTGCCATGGGGACACGCCCATCGCATTCCTTGTGTCCCATTTCACCTGCCTCGGAACACAGCTGTGGGCATTTCATGAAAACAGATTTTTTTTTAAAAAAAGCTAGCCTGCCCTTCAATCACCTAATTCAAAGAGCATGTGCAACTTTTCCTCTGGAAGCCCGTGCTCTATCCCAGGCCAAAGCCCCTCTGGCTGGCTAATTCCTAAATGGAAGGGCATTTGGACAGGCAGCCTCGATGTGACCATCTGCCCGGCCCCTAGGTGGACAAGCCACTCCTACCTGCTCAGTGATGCCTAGGTATGGCTCCCACACCCCCTACATGCTCTGCAGGCCCCAGCCAGAGCGCAGGCCCTTCCCAGTCCATCAGGAACAGCTGGTCTTTAGGGTGTTGTTGCACCGCTTGCTCACAGAGGGGGCCTGAGAGCCATATTTGCTGGGAACCTCTGCTCCTCCGCCAGCAAACGGGATCTGTTCACAGAGGCTGGGAGTTCATGTGGACACAGATGACTGAAACCGTGGTGGATTTCTCCCTGTTTGTGTCCAATCCCCAGACTTGGACCCCTGAGCTGGCTGCTCCTGGGGCCTTGAACAGCCCTTGTTCCTTTCCAGAGAGTAGGCCTCATGCACAACCATGTGCAGCCCTCCAGGTCTTCTTCTGGAAGCTTTATCCCCCAAGGCCAAGATGGGGAGGGCCAAGCAGAGGCTGGGGAGACGGAGGGGTCTTCTTGTCTTCGTTGGCAGCCCCCAGGCATGCCTGCATGTTAAAGAAGAGGAGGGTAGCCACCAGCAGCAAATCTGTCTCCATCCATCTGGGCTGGAGAGAAGGATTCAGGCTCTTTGGGGCCTCAGCCTATACACACAGAAAGGGATTTTGCCTCTTATCAGAGCTTCGCTGGCCCAGGAGGAGATTGCACAGGGATCCTGCACTTTGAGAAGGGCTTGTTCCTGGGAAAGTTACTTGCAGACACCAGTGACCTCATTCTTTGCCACGAGTGGTATAATTAGAAGGTCTCACACAGTACAGTTACACTGGGTGCCCCATGGTGGGGAGGGGGGCTGCTTCTCTTTTCCAGGCTCTAAGCTGCCTCCTGTCACCATCTTGCCCCTTCCAATTTGAGTCATGCATACAGCTCTCCCAGAATGCTCTGGGGGCAGGATCCGGGCTTCTTGCTCATTTAGGTCCCAGCTCCCACCATTCCCTGGGCCCGCACCTTGAGGAAAACTCTTATGTAAACTCGGGGGGAGGGGTGCAGGGAGGAAGAGGCAGAAGCATCAGGATTCATTTCAAAAGGGAAGTGAGAGCCGGGCGTGGTGGCGCACGCTTGTAATCTCAGTACTTTGGGAGGCGGAGACCGGAGGATCTGGGTTCTCGGCCAGCCTCAGCTCTCTCTCTCTTTCTCTCTCTCTCTCTCTCTCTCTCTCTCTCTCTCTACTTAGTGAGGCCCTCTGCAACTTCGTGAGACCCGGTTTCAAAATAAAGTATAAAAAATAGGGCCGGGGGTGTAGTGCGGAGGTAGAAAGCCCCTGGGTTCAATCCCCGGTACC
>PVJS01018476.1:0-34822 GCA_004027185.1 Glis glis | reverse complement strand
GCCCGGTACCGCAAAAAAAAAAAAAAAAAAAAAAAATTAAAAATGCAGTGAGTATAGATTTGATTAAAAGTAACTAAAAAGAATAAAAACAATTAGGATGTCCTAGATATTTTTTGATCAACCTTTGAGAGCAAGAAACAATCCATATCTAGCTTTGCATATATAGAAGAAAATGCTAATCAAACAGGAGAAGTGAAGGTTTATTAGGAAGCCTCTGTGTGCACTGGGGACCTGTGCCCTTCACCCCATTTTCTTGGGCACAAGTCATCATAAAGTGGCAAAATGCTTTTTGAAAAGGAGAGGAAGATGAGAGAGTTGGGAAAAACTGAAGCTGCTGGGGCACAGACCTGGTCATTAGTCCAAAAAGATAGTTTATTCTAGATAATGTACAAAAATAGAATGGATGTTGGGGGAGAAAGAACAGCCAGAAAGAAACAAGGCTGTAAAAATGTTTTATCTAGAAAATGTCAGCCCTCCCTGACTAATCTCGAAACAAGTTTGGAGAAAAGGTCTAAATAAGCGACTTCATAGTCCAGGAGATCTTTTCCACTATGTAGCAAGATTCTGAGCTTTACATGAACATTATCAGTTTCAATATTGTCTAACTTACGCTTCCCCACTCCTCTCATACCCCAGGAAGGAGAGATGGTTGAGAAAGGGGTTCTGAAACCATGCCTGATCTTTTCTTCTTCTCTTTTCCGTCCTCTCTTCCATATCTTCCCCCTTCTTATTTATTTATTTTTATTTTTTTATTGTTTGGGTACTGGGGATTGAACTCAGGGGTATTCTACTGCTGAGCTATACCCCAGCCCTATTTTATTTTTAATTTTGAACCAAGGTCTTGCTGCATTGCTGAGGGCCTCGCTAAATTGCTAAGGCTGGTCTCTAACCTTCTACCCTCCTATCTCAGCTTCCCAATTACTGGGATTACAGGTGTGCACCACCATACCCAGCTCCCCTTCTTATTTCAAAGCAACTCTGCTTTCCCTAAAATCCTACATCCAGCCATAAGCAGATTCCCTTTCTATTCTTTATTTTATTCCATTTTTCTTTTTCCCACATTTCTCTAAAATCATCAACATAATAAGGTAATAACAAACACAATGTAATTACTCTTCATTCTTTGCTTTTGCGAGTCATATGTAGGAAAGAAATGTATTCAATGCCTTTTTGACCGCCCTTGGTGAAAACTACACTCAGAGAAATACCACTAATCAATAAATGTTAAATAATATTAATGCAAAGCATGCAGGAGTTTTTAAGCTTCACAGAAAAGTAAATTAAAGACATCAATTTCCAGGAAAATTATTCTCATAACCACCCCAAAGTTTTTTTTTAATTTTTTTTCATCAGAAGAACAAATGGAAAAAAAGTAGAAATGCCAAATCAAACAAAACCCTTAGTGTTAAATATATTTTGGAGCTTGTGGAATTAAATTTGCATTTTTAAGTGAATCCAAATGCCCCTTTAAAGAAATAACTTACTTTTCCCCATTTTTTCCTATAATGACAACCAGTAACAATATTCTTTTTCTTTTTCCCAGTGTACTTATATTTGAAAAACATTGATAATTTGAAGAGAAATTTACTTTTACCAAATTCTATTTTAGAGAGGAACATTTGGATTATCTGTAGGTAAGGCAGCAGGTAGGATTAAGAAAATCTGTTTATTAAATTTTTCTCAAAAGGAAAATATGAGAAGAAATATTGAGAACCAGAGAACTTTCTAAAACCCTATGGTGTCTTTTTTTCTTTCTTCTTCTTTTTTTTTTTTTTTTTTTTTTTGTCCCTGCAAGTAGCTAAGTCCAAAAAGGAGACTTTCAAAATGTGGGAATAATTTTAACTCATTAATATTTTCTAATACAAATAAAATCCAGACTTTTTAATGGCGACATAGTCCACACATTGAACTGTCAGAATAATTTGAGTTTATGGACCAGGAAGGAGTTCCTCATGGAACTGTGGCTTATTTTTACCATCTTCTTTCTTTTGAGGGAGGCCCCATGGTCAATCATTAGGTCTTGAGAATCACAGAGTACAAAATACTCTGTAGAGACATCCAGCTTTCTACTGGCACAACACAGAGAGAGCCATTGGACATGTGAGCTACATAAGTCAGCTCCGTGTCTTTCTCTCATCATCCTCTGCCATCTGTTCTCACTGAAACTGGGACTCCTATAACCAAACCATCCCATTAAAACTCTCTGCCCTTTTGTATCCACTAGCTGTCCTTTGCCACAGTCAAATCCTTGAAGATCCTCCCCCACCCCCACTTTGTTGCTTTTCCTTGGTGACTTTTATTAATGCTCCATCACTCTGCTAGTTTCTGAATGCAAACTTCACATTGGAGCATACATAATACCTAGAGTTACTTGGGGCACCCTGTGGTCACCGAATAAACATGCATGCACATGAAATTAGAGAAACTGAATAAAAGTAGCTTTCTGATTTCAGATTTTTAATGTGTAAAATGAATTTCTTGCTACTATTCTAAGGCAGCTCTCTAAATTTTAGTGGGAGACCAATGGTTTTTTACTGCATAAGACTGGAGAAAGACTAAAGACCTATTTCTTGCTTGTTGTTGCCTTATATGAGATGACAAACTTTTTAAAAAACGCAGTCTGTAACGAGTTGGCATCATAAAAAAACAGGATTTTGACTGCAGTGGGGTTAACCAGAGATACCCTACTGAATGCCATCACATGCAGTTTGCTTAGGTAAACATGAAGGTAACTGTCATATTTATATGAAATCTGCCCTTCAGAATTAGTTCCTTTTACCATCCTGTCTTAGTTCATTTTTGGTTGCTATAACACAATACCTGAAACAGGGTTGATTTATAAAGAATAGAGGCTTATTTCGGCTTACAGTTTTGGAGGCTGGGTAGTCTAAGAGCTGGTGCAAGGCTCTGCTGGGCTTGTGGAGAGGACCCCCGTGCTGCTTCAACTCTTGGCAGAAGTTGGAAGAGCAAGTGGGCAGGTGCAGGTGCGGGAGAGACAAAACACCAGGGGCAGCCTCTTTATAACAACTCACTCTGGCTCCTGTGAGAAAGGCATTAATCCCTCTTAATGACCTAATCACCTCTCAAAGGCCAGTCTCCCAATACCACCACAATGGGAATCAAATTCCCATTATGAGTTTCCAAGGGTACAAACCATATTTAAACCAAAGCACATCCCCTTCAGACACATGGAAGGAAATCTTGCTTAGATTCCATAAATCATATTTAGTGCAGTTACTCCACTCCACTTACCCTTATTAAATCTCTTCTCATGAAAGGAGATGAGAAGAAATGTTGAGAGCCAGAAAACTTTCTAAAACTCTATGGTGATTTTCTTTTGGTCCCTGCAAGTAGCTGAGTTCAAAAAGGAGATTATTTTTTGTCCCCTACTTCAGAATCACTTTAGTTCCAAGTGTCATAAATGACATAAATGTAAACATAAAAAGAAAAAGATGGAGAGGCAGCCACTGGCTGTCACACTGTTCTGTGATTTGTGAAACATTATTTCTCTCCTACTTTAATCAGTAGATTCGTGTGTGTGTGTGTGTGTGTGTGTGTGTACAGTTCTGGGGATGGAACCCAGGGACATTCTACCTTTGTGCTACACTCCCAGCCCTATTTTATTTTTTATTTTTTTTGGCGGTACCGAGGATTGAACCCAGAGGCATTCTACCTCTGGGCTACACCCCCAGCCCTATTTTTTAATCTTTATTTTGAAACAGGATCTCACTAAGTTGCAGAGGGCCTCACTACTTATTTTTTATTTTGAAACAGGGTCTCACTAACTTGTTGAAAGTCACGCTAAGTTGCTGAGGCTGGCCTCAAACCTAGGATCCTCCTTATCTCAGCCTCCCAAGTTCTGGGATTACAAACGTGTGCCACCATGCCCGCTTGTAGTATATCTTAAATGTAGAGTTAGAGAGAGAAACTTTAGAGCTTAATTCTTAACATAAGGCATAAGACATTGCAGTGGATGGAATAGCATTCCCCAAGAGTGGTAAACATGCCTGTACTGATATATAAAACGGTGATATATGTATGAACATTTTTTTGTAATAGCTGAATGAATACACAATAATTAAATGTTTAACATATACTGAGCCATGATTTTATGTACTATACAAACTAAAATTTCATGTATATTATTGCTTAGGGTACTAATGATAAAATTTCCTGAAAATCAGTCAAGTAAAAGAAACAACTCCTTTTTTTCTTTTAGTATTGGAGATTGAACCCGGGGCATTCTACCTATGAACTATACCCCCAGCCCTTTTTATTTTTTATTTTGAAGTTGAAGGTCTAGCTAAGTTACTGAAGATCTAGTTAAGTTGCTGAGGTGGGCCTCGAATCTGTGATTCTCCTGTCTCAGCCTCCCCGGTACTGGGATTATAGGCGTGAGCCACCATGCCTGGCTGAAATGAAGATATTAAGTAAAAATGTAGAGGTGGCACACAAATATGGTAAAAATCGCAAAAAAGGCTTATGAGTGAGCTCTGGGAAATGCTAGGTTTGGACAGAAGAGATTTGGACGTAATCTTTTAAACTAAACACTTTACATATGTCATTTTGTGTATGTCATATGCGTGTCAAGGAAATGGTATTGCACACATTATGTATTGCACACGTTATGCGCTCTTCAAATGTGTGGGATGAACGTATCCTGACCATCATCATACTTCCTATGCTAGATCAACCATTATTTTCAGACTGTGGGGAGAAGCTGTGTTGGTTCACGGCCCCCGGGAGGTGTCTTATGTGTCATGGGCATCATGAGCCTAATGCACAATTTTTCACAAGAGCACTGCACAAAGAAGAAATGTCCAACAGCCACCGAGGTGGGACAGCTTCACCTCCTCTGGGGTAAGCTAGTTCCCATTCTTTGTCCCCTTGTCAGGGAGCCTCACAGCTATTCTCTTTGCTGAACAAAAATGCAACATCTTACACCAAATTCATTGACTTGGCAAAGTTGCAAACTTTATTACGCAAAAGTTGAGAAGGAGCAAAGTCAAAGAGCGCTAAAAACAGTACACTTTGCTACTGTGTAGAATCTGTATTTGGGGCTCAGGGAGTTTTATTTATAGCTATCTATTAATACATAGCCAGAGATAGAGAAAGAAATACATAAAAAATAGCTTTGTTAAAGAGTTTCTAGCATTCAAGTGTAACATTGAAAGCAAGAACAGCAACAGAAAACTTCTATTTGGGGAAAAATATCCATCTTCATTGCCTGGTCTCTCCTTTCCTGTCCCTTCTCTCTCTGAGGATGACTGACTGCAAAGAATATTTTCCCTAGTCATTCACTGAAGGGCGGGGTGGGGGGAAGGCACCTTCATATTTGTAAAACCTCCATGTTTGTTCCTTTGTCCAGGTTTTAACCTCCACTCTCCTACCTCCCTTTCTAATAACGCCGTAAGTACCAGCTTGTAAAACTGGTTTGTTGGGGTTCTCCTCCCCTCCCCTTGATTCTTGGGAAAATTTCTTGTTGGGAAGCTGCCTGGTAGTGCCAGAGCGGCCCTCTGTGGGCTGGAACAAGACTCCCCCTTCCCCCTGCAGAGGAGGAAAAAAGGGGGCTGTCCAAGAGGTAGAGATGGGCTGAGAAGGTAGATTCCATCCTTTGCCCCAAGACAGGCCAAAAGGAGACTTGGGCGCACAGATGAACACACATGCTTCTGAAACTCAGGATTCAAAACAAAACAAAACAAAAAAAACGGGGGCAAGATTATACTTGAAAAGATTATACTCCCAGGTCTGGAATCCTGCACTTTCATTTCCAATTTACTTGCAGAGAACTCTAGAAGGCCAGGGTGGGGGCGGATGGCTGCCCAGGTTTGGTGTTTCTCCTTGGAATATGCTCTCAGGATGACAGGGAAGGGAGGGGCAGGAGGGTGGTAGTGGGGGGCAGTATCATTTGCTTTGCTTCTCCCCTGGATGGTGGGGTGGGGGGCAGGGCTCCCCAGCGGGGGGCGGGGGTCCTCCTGGCTGGACACCGGAGGATGCTGGTGAGGGTTAGGGAGGGTCATTTCCGGGGAGGGGCGGAGGACAGGTTAATCCTGACTGTTGTCAGTGTGTGGTCAAATATGCCAGGAGGTTAAAAAAAGGGGGGGTGGAGGGTGTCCCTGCCAAGACACAGTTCCCAGCCACCTTTCTCCTGCTGGGGGAAGCTGGGATCCTGGGAATGTGACATCAACTCTCTAGTCCCAAGGTCTCCACCCCACCTGGGGAGGGCAAAGCTGGCTTCCTGCTGAGCCTAGTTCTAGGGGTTGCTGTGACCTCTCTGGGCCCCCAGGGCTGGGCTGAGGCAAGTGCAGGGAGGGTGGTGGCATCTCCTGGGATGGGTGTGGGTGCAGGAGGGAGGGGTCCTGCCTCCCCCATCCACAGCTCTGACTGCAGAACCTTTTATCTATTTATTTTTTTTTTCAGTACCGGTGATTGAATGCAGGGGTGCTCTACCTTGGAGCTACACCCCCTTTTTACTTTTTATTTTGTAACAGGGTTTTGCCAAGTTGCTGAGGCTGGCCTCAAACCTACGATCCTCCTGTCTCAGCCTACCAAGTACTAGGATTACAGGCATGCACCACCCAGCCAGGCTACTGCAGGGCCTCTTTTAGGGGACAGTTCTCATTAGGGACCTGACATTGCTGTGTTTCCCCAACTATAACTTCCAGGGGGGTTGGGCCCCAAGTATGGCCAAACCCACTGCTTCCGTGTTGGGATAAAATCTGTGCTTTTGAGTCTAGTGGTGAAGAGATAGTTGGGTGGGATCTCCTGTGTTGTGGAGTATTAGGAATGGATCCATGCTGGGGTCCTATTTACCTCTGGGAAAATTGGAGTAAAACCCAATGAGGAAATGGAAGGCACTTCCCCAGGTCCTAGGCATAGATTTATGGCTGCAAATTGATCTTGGGTCTGGGGGTGGGGGGCGCTGGGAGAACCACGGTGCAGGGGTACCTCCCAGGTGCCTCCTTTTTTTTTTTTCTCACCTGAGAAATGGGATGGTTGAAAAAGCCATTGTGGAACGTGCACATTTTGCTTTATTTATTAAGGCACATTGTCACTTGCAGGTTAACTGCCCCGGGGGCACCTAGGGGGTATTTCAAGGTTAAACCGACAGGAAATTGTTTTGAAAATGTAAACACATTATTAAATGTGAGGTATTATCCGCTTCCCTTATTCAGCACGGGCATTTCCTCCTTCCCAACACCACCTTCGCTGATTATTCACACAACGCAGTACAAGAACACCCCTTTACCCTCAACAAGGAAGCCAAAGGAAGAAAAGCAAGACGACTCAGGAAAGCGCGCGAGTGTGAGCGGATGGCACGTCCTGAAGCGCCGCGTCTGTCCCAGGCCAGGCGCCATCGCCCGCCCTTCCTGGGCCGGGCCCCACGGAGTCGTTCCTTCTGTCATTTAGGAGCCCAGACTTTTACTTTTTTTGTTCTTGCTAATAAAACATCATCAGCCCCTGCAGCTCTTCATCTCCCCCTGGCGTTCTCCTCCTGCCATTTCTAGGATTGCTGGCATCCACCGAGGGGCGACCCGAAAGGGTGGCACAGAACAGAGTCTACGGGGGCTTCTAAGCAGTGGTACTGGAAAAAGTGTGTGTGTGGGTGCCTGCCAGGATTTTTTTTTCTTCTTGTAAATTTCCCTTCCTTGCCCATTCCTCACCTATCTTTCTCACCATAGAAGCAAAGAAGAAAAAAGAAAAAAAAAAAAGAGGGAGGATTGAGGGAAGGGGGCTCGAAGTAAGAGAAAAGCAAGTTGATCTGTTAAAATAATTTGACCTGGAGTAGGGGGAAGTTAAGAGGGAGAGTGTCCTCTTGTTTGATCAAGACTAAGAAATCAGAGAGACATAAAAGGAAAATAAAGTGAACAATGAAAAAAAATCCACCCCCACACACAATACAATCTATTTAAACTGTAGCTCATACTTTTCATACCAATGGTATGACTTTTTTTTTTTTTTCTAGAGTCCCTCTTCTGATTCTTGGACTCTGGGGCTGGCAGAAGGGGAAGCTGACTGTGGCCCTGCACCGGCAGGCTTACCAAAGGTCTCTAATGGGTATTTTCTTTTTCTTAGCCCTGCCCCTGAATTGTCAGACGGCGGGCGTCTGCCTCTGAAGTTAGCAGTGATTTCCTTTAGAGCTTGGCCTTATCTCTGGCCGCACGTTGCCTGTGGGTGACTAATACACAATAACATTGTCTAGGGCTGGAATAAAGTCGGAGCTGTTTACCCCCACTCTATAGGGGTTCAATATAAAAAGCCCTGCGGAGAGCTGTCCAAGTCAGAAGCGCTCCTGCATCTGCGCCTGGCGAGCGGTCCCGGCCGGTCTCCGCTGCGGTCCCCGCTGCACCGCCGCCTCGCCGCCCGCACCAGCGCGCTTTCTCCCGGGGAAGGGCGCTCGGGCTGAAGGATCGCTTGGAGCTCGGGACATCCAGCAGCGCTCCGAGGGAACCCAAGCCGTTTTCTTCGTTTTCCTTTGGGTTCCGTTTGCAAGGGAGTTTTTTTTCTTTTTTTTTTTTTTTCTGATCTCTTTTCCAGCATGGATTTTTCCCTCATGATTTTCTCTCTGCTGTTTGCGGTTTTGCACGGAACTTCAGAAACAGGTAGGCGCACTGACGCAAATCTGTGAACCTCAATGTCTTCGGGGCCACTTTCATGCTTTTCTTGCTTCTGTTTGCCCCCTTTCTTTTTATTCCTGCAGCTCAGATACCAAGTGCCTGGGAGGTATTGCTCCCAGCTCCTTAAGTGTTCTAGTGAAGAAAATGAAATAAAATTCTTGTAGTGAATGCAGTCTAATACAGTGGAGCACAAGTAGCTTGAAAATTTTATTCTTGTTATTATGCTTGCTGTTGCAGAATGTATTTCCTTGTCTTTTCAAAAATAACCCAGGAAGAGTAGAGAGAGCTGTAATTTTAGCCAAAAATGTATATTTGCAATATGTGTGCTCATACAGGTACAGGGTACGTTTAGGAACTTAGGTCTTATTCAAACACTGTTTTAATAGTGTGTTAGCGTGCAAAATATTTAAGCATTCCAGCTTGAAGCCAAGGAATTTTATTCAAGTCATTCAAGCAATATGTGAGCAGTAAAGTCACCTGCAGAACTGCGTGTTGAATACCCTCCCCCCGGGCAGTTTCGGGGTGAAGCAGATGTTTTCTTTAAAATTTGTCATTATTGACTTTAGGTTTCTTTTGGCAGTTTTTTGGCACCCGAGACAGTGTGAGCTCAACTCACTGTCTTTCAGTTGTATTCACTTTCAGTTGCATTCACCTGCCTTGGGAGGGGAGCTGGGATAATTCTTGGCTGGGGATTTAGACAGTATGTGTGCATCTGCCTCTTTCTTCCCCGTTTTTTAGGGTCAATGCATTTTTTTTTTATCTTTTCATGGCCCTGACCAAAGAGAAAGGATGTCCAAGGAATGAAAATCCTGGAGTGTGTCCGATCATTTGAAATGTACAAAACTGGGCAGATAAGCTGCATGGCTAAATTGTCAGTAGGAAGAGCCAATGCTGTACTGGAGAGGAGGGAGGCGGCAGGCGGCGTATCCCACACAAGTCACGCTGCTCTGGGAATTCTGAATTCAAAACCCACACAACCTTTGCTAGGACCCCTGTGTTGCTTCTCAGCTTTGCCTTAGGAGTTAATTTCTCTCTCCAATCATTTGCCCAGGGATGTTACCTTCTGCTTAATTCCAAAAGAATATATCATAGGCCATCAAATATCATCTGGACCACTCTGTGCCCTAAGCCAGATGTAAAGTGGTGGATACTCCCTTAAGGGGAAGCTCATCCTGAATGCTGGTTCCAAAGCTAGGGATAGGCAGCCTGATTTCATTACCTGTACTCATCAGCCCATTTTAAGCCACTCACCGTTGTGCTGCCCTACTAAGTTCCAAGCACAGGGCAACTCAGATTTCCATCAGGCAGCATTTCCTTAAAGGATACTTCAAGAGGGGGGCTGGTAAGTGTCTATTCAGGTGTTTATCTCCTCTGCATTTGTATAATCTCCCTGTAGGTGGATTAGCCAACCAGGGTAAAGGTGAAGTCATGCTAAGGAGGAAAAAAATAAAGAACCTTTCCTTCTGTTTGTGTTTCTGGCTGCGGGCAGTTCTATGCCTCATCTGCTTTGACCTTCTCCACTAGATCTGTTGTAAATACTGTGATCCAGGGCGTCTCTGGACAACCCCCCCCCACACACACACACACTGACCTGCTCTTTCTCTCCGCAGCTGTCTCTGGTGCAGGGCTCAGCACCCTTAGCACCGGGGTTGAAAGTGGAGGGGAGAAGCCCCCTCCTAGCACACCCTGGCGACCCCGCCGGACCAAGCGCTGCTCCTGCTCTTCCCTGCAGGATAAGGAGTGCGTCTACTTCTGCCACCTGGACATCATCTGGGTCTACACTCCCGAGTGAGTCTCTAGAGGGCATCCTAGCTCCAGTCTTTCCTTCCCTTTGGCTAACCCAGAGCCTGGAGCTCAGCTACCAGAGTTTCTTTCCCGGGGAGCTCCTGGCAGCCCTTCTGGGGACACTGCTTAGACAGGATGGCGTGGTCCTTAGCAACTGAGGAGAGGGTCTTCCAAGGCCCTGGGGCTCAGGCTACTCATGGGATAGATAGAAGGCAGGAAGTTGTTGAGCGTTTGTTTCAGATGAGACATGTTAAATGAGGGGATTCGTCAGGGTGCTCTCAGGGTGGGATCTGAAAGCGTTTAGGAAGTTGTCCAGCTCCTCTGTGGGTTAAGCCCACCTGTGCTTCTCCTGGAGGCAGACAGTGAGAGGCAGAAGGCTTTGTATCCCTTTGTTTTACTTAGAGAAAAACTGAGACCCAAAATGTCCCTGTGCAGGAGTGTGTGGCAGAACTAGAACGGGATCCTGGATCTCCTTCTTCTTCTATACTTTCTCTTTAGAAGAACCTATTTCAAGACAGAAGTAGAAATACAGCCTATAGACCCATAAATTTCTCTCCCACCCCTGGAATGAAAGAAAGCAGTTTTCCCCCTTCTGCCCCAACACTAACTCATCCATCCAAAGCAGTGATAAACAAGAGCACATTTATGAATCTACAATGGGCATTATGGGGGGGGGTGGCCCAAGTCCAAACCAAATCAAACCATACCAAACCAAGCCACCAAGAGTCTAATACTTGGCAAGGTGGTACTTCCAAGAAGAAGAGGACTTTATTCTTTAAGTGAAAATCAAAGTGGAAATACTGCAGCTGGGTGTAGTGGCACAGGCCTGTAATTCCAGTACTTCGGAGGCTGAGACAGGAGGATTGCAGGTTCAAGGACAGCCTTAGCAATGTAGCGAGACTCTCAGCAACCTAGCAAGACTGTTTCAGAACAAAAAAAGTTTTTAAAAAAGGGCTGGGGGTATAGCTCAGAAATAGAGTGCTACTGGGTTCAATCCCTAGTACCATCACCAAAAAAAAAAAAAAAAGAAAAATGACATATTTCAAATCATTGGTGAGCCCTCTGGCAATAAGTCCTACAGCCACATGACTTCACAAAATTGCTGGAGAAATGTGCAAATATGTGTCCACCCCCGCCCTGGGGGCACTTTTAGCAATATCATATATGATTTTAATTGAAAATAGGTTTTCTCAGGATGCCTGTAATCCCAGTATTTGGGAGGCTGAGACGGGGATTACAGGCCAGAGACAAGCCTCAGCAATGTAATGAGACCCTCAGTAACTTAGCAAGATCCTGCTTCAAAATAAAAAATAAAAAAGTCTGGAGGTGTAGCTCAGAGGTAGAATGCCTGAGTTCAATCTGCAGTACCTTACATACATACATACAGACAGACACACACACACACACACACACACACACACACACACACACGAAAATAGGCTTTAAGAATCTTGTGAGTCAGATGAAGTCTCTGTAGTCGTTCCCCACCCCAAGTAGCTGTTAACTAAATGGCACATTAGAAAAACAAGAAAATAGGAGACAAATACCAGAGCACACAGGTTACAATTTGGATCAAAAAATACTGTTGCTCGTATTGAGAAGAAATTGAGCTTTGTTAAGATTTGATAGGGCAAAAAGGCTGCTTTTCTCCTGGTTGGGTCCGCACACTCAGGGCTGTTGATGGGCAAGTGTTCCTAATTGTTGCCGCACTTTATTCTCTTAAGTTACTCTCCCAAGTGCTGTGTGACTAGCTCCTTGTGTGCCCAGGGAAATGAGTTTGCCCCAAGGAATGTGCCACCACTTGGAAGACTATTAATTATGCTAATGTCTCTTATTTTTCTCTTTCCACCATAGGCAAGTTGTCCCATATGGACTTGGAAGCCCTTCTAGGTCCAAGCGATCCTTGAAGGATTTATTTCATACAAAGGCAGCAGACCTCAGGACTAGATGCCAATGTGCTAGCCAAAAAGACAAGAAGTGCTCGGATTTTTGCCAAGCAGGAAAAGAACTCAGGTGAGTAGAAACACCTCTGTTTTTCAGTCTGTTGTACAGCTGTCCTCTCGCTTTAAATAGAGGAGCAGAGATGTGGAGGTTCAAGGGGAATTTGAAGATACCATTGCTGAAATGTTTTTCCTTGTGTGCTTTATTTAACAGGGTCCAATACACTATGGAGAAGGGCTGGAACAACAGTAAGAGAGGAAAAGACTATTTCAAGCCTGGAAAATGGTATATTCATCAGCAGCTGCTGGAAGGAAGAAAAGTAAGACGGTAAGAGGCTCATGAACAGCTGGCGCTGGTCAACGATGCTAAAGTCCTGCTCCAGTAGTTCTTCCTGCCCAAGTGAGGGAAAGGCTTAAAATACCATGACAAAGGCGATCTCCATAGTCTGTAGATTAAAAAGAGCAAAGGAAACGAGGTGTGGTGGAGCACAACTGTAATCTCAGTGCTTGGGAGGCTGAGACAGGAGGATATGAGGTTCAAGGCTAGCCACAGCAACTTAGCAAGACCCTCAGCAACCTAGTGAGATACTGTTTCAAAATAAAAAAAATAAAAAATAAAAAGGGCTGGGGATATAGCCAGGAGGTAGAACTCCACTGGGTTCATTCCCCAGTACCCCCACTCAAAAAAAAAAGCAAATATTTTCATGAATGCAAACTCTTGCCCACTGTACTTCAGTGCACAACATTCAGTCTACAGGTAGATTTTCCAAACTTAGCATATTTAGAAACATCTTTGTCACTGGGTCATGTTGAGTCTTTGCCTCTTCAAGTCCGCATATTTGAGCTTTGCTTGAGAAATTAAAGGTCATTTCAGGGAGAGGACATTTATCCCTCCCACCCCTGGTTTAGAACTACATTTTTCCCCCATTGGGAGGGGGCATTTAAAAAAATATCAAAGTGTCATATATAATGAAGTTCTCCAAACAGTGGCAGTTATTCAAATGTCCAAAGGGAAAATAAAATCATGAGGTAGGGCTGGTGAGATTCAGAATGTGCTAGTTTTCCAGATTTATTATTATAATTTCAATAGGAAAATACATTTGGGGAGAACCGATGTCATTGCAAAAATCTCCCTCATTTCATAGTGTATTGTGGGCTAGGACAAAGGGAAGTGGATTAGGCAATTCCCTGAAGTTTCTCTGATGTGAGACCAAGAGCAATTATTAGGGCAGTTGAACCTATAAAACTTTAGGGTGTTTGAATGAAAATAGTCACAATTACTAATGCTATATGACTAACAGATGAGTAGATCTACACGGATGTCCCTTCCAAATCCTAAACATTTTGGAACTCACAACCTGGAGGGAGGAAACCCATGTTCAGATCCGCCACATGTTCTACGTATCCCTATTATGGTGATGGAAACTTTTCCTAGAAGTGCAAGGGCAAGAAGTTCTATGCTCACAGTGTTCCGGGCGCAGGCTTGGCAGGCAGGAAGCTCTTTGTGTTGTTTACTACTGATGTGTGGAGCAGCCTCAGCCAGCACTTTCCCACCTGCTCCTGAACTTTCCATGTTTATCTCAGGCCAGGAATGCTGTGCACCAGATCACAGTTGCTGAAGTGACTCAAAAATTGTTATTGCCTCTACTACTTTGTGCCATGTCAGCTATTAAATCAGCATTACAGTTTTTCCCTCTTTCTTTCTCTTGCAAAAAAGGAAAAATTATGGCTGGCAAAATATTTTTTCTTAATTTCTATAAAGTATTTGCTTTGGGTCTGCCTATATCCTTTCTCTCTCAATTTCTTGTGTGATTTAGAAGATGCCTGGGAGTATTTGAAGCCTCTGCTGAGCTTCTCTATGGTGGCAGAGGTTGGGCTGAGGCTATGGGAAGATACTAGAACATCCCCGGTTTATTTTTAAATTGTATTGAATGCCCAATTCACCTTAGTTGTGACCATATGAACCCCGTCCCCCATTCCAAGCATAAGGGACGGGCTTTATTTTCACAATGGTAATAGATATTCCTTGAGGGTTTATCGAAGGGTAGCACTGTTGCAGCTGGTGGTGAAAGTTCAGGAACCAGATTGAGATTTGTTTGTGCCAGATTCTAATTTTAGATGTTTCTTGGAGAAAGGACCGATTTCTCTTCTTTTCTTTTTTTAAATGATATTTTTCTTTCGTCTTGTTTTAATAGGTTGGAGTCCATCAGCAACAGCATCAAACCATCTCTCCGTGGTTCGAAGTCAAAAGAAAAGCTCGACCGAGACCAGAAAGTGACCCACAACCGAACACATTGATTACAGATCTGGGCCTGCCCGAAGCCATCGCCTCCAGAGAGAGACAAAGACAGAGACAGAGACAGAGACAGACAGACCTGAAACAGAGACAGACTTGTGGCCGACTCTGTACTCCGGGCACGCTGGCTGGGATCAGAGCAAAGAATCTTTCTGGTTTAGACCACTTATTGTTCCAGACTGGCAAAGGACCAGCATCCTTGTGTCCTTGTTCTAAACGTTCCAAGAAAGAGTAAGGAGTCCCCCAACCTGACTTCCTTTGCTTCCATTGGTGGTAGCTGCTTTTGTCCCTTCTTGTCTTTCTTTGGGAATGACAATGGACCTCTCAGAAAGCAGAATGACATTCAAATTAGGGTGGCATCCTCCGAAGAGAGGAAGGGGATTCCACACGAGGGTGGAGTTTCTCAAGAAAGTCCTAAGGGAGTGTTTGTGTCTGACTCAGGCGCCTGGCACATTTCAGGGAGAAACTCCAAAGTCCACGCAAAGATTCTCTAAGGAATGCACAAATTGAAAACACACTCCATGAACAAACACTGAGTAAAGGAAAAAAAAAGACTTCGGTTTTTTTTTTAAGTCACAAAATGCAAAACTGTTACTACTGTAAATCAGGATGTGTTTGATGAATATGAGTCTACCTCACCTACATTGCACTCTGGCAGAAATATCTCCTACCTTTAATTATTGCCTCCCCCCAAATCTTTCCCCTCCTACTGTCATCCCACCCAGCCCCAGTCTATACCAAATCCTAGCCTCACAGAATTCTGGTCTAATGTGTCCATAGTAGAGCAAACATTATCATGCTAATCTACTAGCTCTGATCCATAAGAAAAAAGGTCATGGAATGAGGAGATTCCCTTACCTTGATTCTTGGGAATATGCGGTATAGGGTTGTTTATGAATGACATGGAAAAGTAAATGTTGGTTATGCTTTAAAGCAGTAAAATTATTTTCCTTTATGTAACCGGCTAATGGAAGAGGTTAGATTGAATTTTGATGTACTTATTTTTTATAGATATTTATATTCAAACAATTTATTCCTTATATTTACCATGTTGAATATATATCTGGGCAGGCCATATTGGTCTATGTATTTTTTTAAATGTATTTCTGAATGAAATTGAGAACATGCTTTGTTTTGCCTGTCAAGGTAATGATTTTAGAAAATAAATATTATTTCTCTAGCGTAATGATTTTGAATCATTTCTGAAATTCCTAAGGAGTGGGCCAATGTGGTAAGAACTATGAAAGGAAGTGGTGAAAGATGGCATCCTAGAAAGGTAATAATTGGGGGGAAAATAGTCTAGGCTGATCAAAAAAAAAAAAAGGAACTTGATCTCTATCTTAAATTTGTGTTTAGATTGCATTAAAGTAAAAACAACACAAAATAAGAAAAAAAAACAGCTTTAACTCCTCTGTCTTCGCTTAGATAACAGCCTCCTGCTTCCCCCTCACCTGAAAAACTCCCCAGGGACTTCATCCATTAACTTTGTAGCTCAGGCTATTAGGCAGGATCTCACATGGTGAGGGTTACTTCCTCCATATTAATAGGTTGGAGGAAACAATGAAAGTTGACCCCCCAAAAAAACATACTTAGTTATACAGACATAGTTCCACCCACAGTTGCTGGCTGTTGAAAACAGCCTATCTACTCGACTTAAGTAGAGGTTCCCAATAGCTTCTTATTTGTTCTGATTAAGAATTTTGTTTATTAAGGAACACTGAGTACTATTGCTTCTTCATAGTAGCCCAGGAGTGGCCACAAGCCCATGGAGGTAAAGACACCAGGTGCTGATTCTGAGACACCTGCCCTGAAGCTCCGCCCTCCTCTCCACTTGCCCTGTCTGGCTCCCAATGGTTAGTACCAGCAAAAACTTGTAAGGGCTGGACAGGCCTTTCAGAATCCTCACCACCCTTCTCTAATACTGACTGGAAGAATGCCTAGCATTCAATAAACCTTAGCTCATGATGATCCCTGATGCCTCAACAGTGACACGTCAGAAGGATGTCAAACAACAATTTTCAGCTGAGGTACAAGGCAGAGTTTCTATCTTTGCTGATATATATTTTTCATCTTCTACTTTTTTATTTTGTTGAAGCATGGTCTGATGTCTTTGGGGGAATTGCTTATAAACCCACTTTACCTAGCAAACTTTTTCAGTGTGTGGTTTCCAAGGGGATTATGAAGTTTTTCCACATTAGCCTGAACTTTTTTTTTTGTACTGGGGATTGAACTTGGGGGATTCTACCTCTGAGATACACCCCCAGCCCTATTTTGTATTTTTTTGGGGGTACTGGGAATTGAACCCCGGGGCATTCTACCTCCGAGCTACACCCCCAGCCCTATTTTTTATTTTTTATTTTGAAACAGGGTCTCATTAATTTGCGGAGGGCTTCACTAAGTAGCTGAGACTGGCTGTGAACCTGCCATCCTCTTGTCTCAGCCTCCCAAGTACTGGGATTGCAAGCATGCACCACCACACTTGGCTTATTTTCTATTTATTTATGTTGAAAGAGGGTCTCACTAAGTTTCTGAGGCTGGCCTTAAACCTGCGATTCTCCTGTCTTGGCTTCCCAAGTACTGGGATTACAGGCATGTGACACTTTGCCCAGCTGGCCAGAACTTGACCACTATTTAATCTTGAACAAACTATTCAATCCCTTTGTATCATGAGTTTCCTTAAATGTTTAATGAAGGGGTGGGGGAATTTTTCTAACAACTCCAAGAAAAAGTCTGAGATCACATGAAGACATTGAGGTGGCACAAAGAAAAGGAAGAGTTGAGCGTGGAGAATGTGGGTCTAATACATTTCAGCAGAAGATGGGATGGGAGAAGCCACTGGGTAAAACAGATCAAGGGACAACACAGCAAGTAAAAGGGATAGAGCCACCACTGGTTTTTAATGGTCAAAGTTTTCAATCCTCTTCCCCTGTGTTTCCTGCTTCAGTAGCTGGCAAGAACACTGAAAGTTGCCCAGCAGCTCTTCAAGGACATGAGGAGTAGCAGTAAAATGTTGGGCGATTCATATTTTTCAAACTTGTAGGGGAAAGATCCAATAATATTCAAGAGCCATGCAAGATGTGTGGGGCGGGTGGGGCGGTGAACTAATGAGATGCACCATCACACTTCCTCATGTTTTTCCAGTAAAAGTGTGGTTTCTGGAAGCCCACTAAGAACAGATTTCTTTCCTCACACTAATGGCCCAGCAGAGCTTTGATCTCAGGAATCCCAGGACCAGCAGTCCCTGGGTGGGGAGTGATGACCTTTAGAGGGGGCAGGAGGAGTGGGGAGAGCTCCCCACTAATGGGTACTTCACTTTCTCCTTGGGGATTGGCTTCTTTTGTGATGGAAACCATTGGCTTTAATCACCTGTGCTTCCTGGAATTATAATCAGCTAACATTCCCCCAGAAAATCTCTTGCTCACATTAAAAGAGCCCAGGGCCAGAGGGGAAAGTGACTGACCTAAGATCACACAGTAAGCTGTGGTATGTCTGGAGCCTGACCACTTGAGCTCTAGAGAGCTGGGTGTTTCACGGGAAGGCATCTAGAGGTTGGGGAAACAGATGCCCAAGCAACCCTTAATAGAGGGCTCTGGGTGATCAATATAAAATCACTCTATGAAAGCTCTGCCCATGGTATGGTACTTGCCTAGCATGCCCAAGGCTCTGGATTCACTCTCCATCACAGCCCCAAATGAAACACAGAGAAAGAAAAAAGGAGCTTAAAGAGATGTACACATCTTATTGCATCATTAAGTGAATTTCTATAGGCTAAATAGAGTATAACTGGGAACTTTTAATTATTATCATGTTAGATTTAATTTCCAAATTAATGCTTACATGATCTGAATGAAGGGGAATTCTTTTGTTGAGTTCTTTTTCACTCTATAATGCAGGCAGTGTTTTACATTTCTATGTCAGGCTGGGTGTGGTGGCACAAGCCTGTAATCCCAGTTCCTGGGAGGCTGAGAGAGGAGGATCTGTAATCCCAGTCCCTAGGAGGCTGAGACAGGAAGATCACTGGTTGGAGGCCAGTTTCCGCAACTTAGCGGGACCCTGTTTCAAGTTGAAAAATAAAATAGGGCTGGGGGTCTAGCTTAGAGGTAGAAGGCCCTTGGGTTTAATCCCTAGTACTAATAAATAAATAAATAATTAGTTATTAACTAATTAATTAATTTCTATGTCTGCAGTCTTGAAAATGCTCATTTTTAAGTCCAAGTTCTCATGGTGTAAAACATGCTATTTTCCATCTCATGCCTGGGCTTTCTCTCACCTTTGTACTCCTGGCTCCTGTGATCTGGAGTCAGAAGCTCAGGATGAATCTAGTTCAAGTGAGTGATCTTGCTCCCAGGGCCTCCCAGAGTTCACAGGAACCATTCATTTCTGTGGAGAACTTGGTTTCCCATAGCACCTTCCCACTCATGTTCACATCTGACACCTGGCCACAATAATCCTGTCAGGAAGCTGGGACCACATTACTTACCCATTGGCAGCCAAGGAGGCTGACATATTGAAAGGGTGAGGGACTTGTCCTGAGTCCTACATAATCAGACAAGTAGCAACACTGGAACTCAGGACCCCCTGCCCTTTTTCCTTAAACTCCTCCAGAGCAGAGGGGGTAGCACTGGTACCACAGATTGGAGACATGTAGATTATTTCCAAATTAAGTTTTTATTCTCTCAGGAAGTGTTCCACATGTGCCCTGAGCCCTGGTTGTGAACATTTCTGTTGTATATTTTATCCACCAGATCATTTTTTTTGGGGGGGGGGCACTGGAGATTGACCCAAGGGACATTCTATGCCTGAGCTTATTTTGAAACAGGGTCTTGGTAAGTTGCCGAAGTTGTCCGTGAACCTGTGATCCTCTTGTCTCAGCCTCCCAAGTAGTAGGATTACAGGCATGTGCCACCACACCTGGCTTACATCATCTTATTATGCCAATGCACAGTTGGCTGAAAACTTGCTGTAAGGTACCATGCCTACCATCAAATCTGGTGCCATGGAGGGCTTCATTGACAACTCCTGGCCATGGAACCAGCGCATGACAAGAAATTACAGTGATGAATATAATAGCAGAGGCGATCAAGCTCCCTCCAATCCTGGGTAATAATCAGAAAAATAGCTAGGGCTAGTGCCATTGGATAATGAAAAGGGAAGGGACTAGGCTTGGGGACACTGAATGATGGGAGTGATGGGTCTCAAGCATGATAGGTTGCTCACAGCTGAAGGAGGCAGCACATCAGGAATCTGACATGCTCAGAATCTTCTGTGTTTCTGCATCCTGTTCTTCTCTTTCATATTCCGAGTAATCCCGCGACCCTTCTACCCAAATTGCTTGGATGACATTTGCTACATTTAGCTGCCACTGGCACGAATGGGCACTGATCAGTTGGAACAGACTAGAACAGAGCTGAGGGATGACTCCTGGTGGATTCCAGCTGCCCCAGGTGTTAAACCTCCGGATGTTGGCTCAGCCAGGGTAGTATTTTCACGCTTCTTGCTGCTATGGCTATTTACCGACCCTTTCAATATTTCACAAACTGGAATAGTTTCACTGGCATGCCCCTGTGTATGTCAGACTCGGAAGAATCAAACTTTTCTCTGCTTGGTAAATTGCCCTCTTTACAGCCTCACTGAGAGAGGTGACATCATTTTGGTGCCTGCAGGAGTTTGGAAACCCATTTTTCTGCCTGTGCACCTTTGTGGTCCTGTTGTATTATTGTCCCTCTCACTGCACACGCTCTCCTCACCCATGCTCTGGGCTTCTTTGGTAGAGGTGGAAATCCTTTAAGATCTTTATCTTCTTGGAGTTTTTTTAGCAGGGCAATTTTACTGTTGCCAAACTCAAGATTAGCCTAAGACCAGGGCTTGCCAAGGTCCTAGGTCAGCTTCAGGAAGAGCCATGAAGAAGGAGGTGCCTGCAAGGTTGAGTCTTGCCCTCTCAGATCAACTTTGGACTATGAGAGAGTGGCCAGATAATTTATTATTTAAGCTGGAACACATTTGATAATGCTTGGTGACACTCTCAACAATTTCCATGGAACCAGAGGTTGTTGTGGGCAAACCCAGACATGGATTATGATAAGCCTTGAAGCAGGTTGGAATTTCAGAACCACCTTGGTCTCTTGGAGATGGGACCTTGGCCCTATTTAAGCAGACGCAATATCTAGATACCTTTATCTGCAGATCAGTCTAGGGCAGAGAAACGTCACATTCCCTTAGGCCTCTGACCTCAAGCATGCAGCTTAGAATGTATTATGTCAATCAATAAATACCTCTTCAATGAGTAAATGAATGTACAGATAGGTTACAGGGTTCAGTCAAAGGGAGATAAAGATGATATTCCCCTGGCTAGATGTGACTAGACTACAGAAGATTTAGAAGACCTCCTTACAGGGCTCTCTTTGGAAAGTTTGTGTAGTTAAACTTCCTTTATATAGTCTCATGCCCAGTGGTCAATTTTTTGACATCATGGGGTGTTTCTTTCTACCTCTCTCTACCTCATCCTATCCTGCACACCTATCATAATAAGAATCTTAGCTAAATGCTTCAGTCATAATTTCAATAAATATGGAGATAGAACTTAAAAACAATTTCTGTTATCTTCCCTTTTCTTAAGTCTTTCATTTTTATCTTTGCTTAAAGAATAAAATATACCATCTACTGAGATAGGAACCATTATAAAAGGACCTGATTGAGAAGAAAGGTTGGAAAGTGTTAGAATTTCAGTGTTTAATGTACTGAATGTTTAAATTTTTTTGTTATGGATGTCTTCAAATATAGCTAGCATTTGAGAGAACAGTATAGTAAACCCAATATATCATCATACAGTTTTAACAAGTGTCAAGATGTGATTGATGTCATTTCATCTCTACCCATATCCTGCCCTCCTTCCCTAGGTAACTTTGAGACCAATCCCAGATATCATTATCATCTCATCTATAAATATTTTACTATAGATATAATGAATTTGACATGTTTTGTTCAACCAACTAACATATAAAATAGTCAACTGGATATGTGGGTCTAGAACTTAGAGGGAATGAACAAGAAATGTTCCCAGGTCTCATGGGACTCATAGTAACAGACAAGATAAATGCAAATGGTAGCTAAGGTTTACATAATGCTTATTATACACCAAATACTTTTTTGAGAGCTTTGCATATATCAAATAATGTCTTCCTTACTGTCACCCTATGAGGTAGGTGCTTTTACTTACCCCATTTTATAGATGAAGAAACTTTTTGACCTTAAACTCTTTGAGATTCAATGGTAATTTCTCCAAGGCCAGGCAGCTGGTCAAGAGCTATAAACCAGGTAATCCTATTCACTATGCTTTTCAATTAAGAAGAATTCATAGTGCTACAGTACACACTATGGGATAATAAAGTCCTATGATGGTAATAGTGGTCTATTCTGCCAGGAAGCAAGATGGGGAAAATGGTGGTTTCAGGGAAGAAAAGAGTGAGGAATGAGCCCTGAGCTCCCAACTAGGCAAGATCACACTCAAGAGATTTGAAGCTCAGAGAGATGGGAGAGTCTCAGTGAAATGTTTTGTCTACAGATGATTTGATAAGAAGAACATAGTCTAACATGCTCACATGCTTGACTCATAAGAAAGGTAAATAGGAAGCTAGATCATTAAGAGGTGATTTATCCTGCTAACATTCAGAAAGGATAATTAATTCAATGACACCAAAATCCTTAAAGCAACAAAACCAAAATAAGTGGAATAAACGTTTCCTCTTTACAAGCGGTGTTGGTTTTTCTTTTATGTTATCCAGCTAAAACCCACAAAGTATAATTAATCTAATGATTGTGAAAATCTTAAAGCAACCCAACAATTGGACAGAATATCTCTTAAATTTCAAGTGCCATTGTTTGGATTGAAATCTGGGGATGTGTTTTTAAAAATAAAAAGAAAGGAAAGCAATCCCAATGAGTTTTAACTAAATTTTGAAAATTTACTTAAATTTGTATTGAACACACCAAAATAATTTCACTGAAGTTCTCTGTAATTAACCAAAAGTAAAAATATTTTTCAGCTCAAATGCTCCACCAATCTCCTATTGTCTGTCACGTTTTAGTAAATGTCCTCTTGCCATGTCAAGAATCCCTGGTTGATGTAGGATAGGAATGATGTAACCCAGCTAATCAAACTTAGATGTATTTTTAGGCTTGAACAATTCGCAAAGATACCATTACTGAGACACTGCTGCAGATGTTGGTCACTTATATCATCCCCTATGACTTGCTCAATTTGCTCTGATCCGTGCCACAGACAGTGCCTCTCAGTTTGGGGGAGGGCAGAAGGCACTAGACAGTGAAGGAGAGGGCCATTACAATAAGGGAATTGTTCATTAATGAAGAATATCTCAAGAAAAGAAAGGGGGCATAGGGTTTTCATAGAGGCAGATAAACAGGGGCCTTATGAGAATCATGAGGAAAGGGGTGAAAGCCTTTTCAAGCCAATGAGAAAGGATGAAGGAGAATGGTGAGAGCAGGCTGGTCCTTAGCAGTTAGCCACTTTTCAGAACACAAAAGGATGGGGATTTCTAGAGGAACTCAAGGCTCAGATAAAACTCAGACCCCCTTTTTGTTCAAGATGAGTCTCACTCATCCCTGAAACACTCAGCAATGATCATGAAGCTCCTGAGTGGGGTGAAGCAAGGTCTCAGAAATAATTTCTTGAGGAGGCTTGGTGTTGTTCCTGCTAAACCAGTTGCACCATGTCTATAGAGGTGATGGCAAAGGTCAGTTGTTTTGGGGTTCTGGGGATCTTAAAAGAAAGATGCTCAAAAGGAAAGAGAGAGTTAAATACTGAGAATAATCAGACCAGTGGTTTCTGAGAGGTGAGTGGAGGAGAATCTTTGAGTCATGCAGCCCTGTTCATTGAGTTTCTTAGAACTCCTGAGTGAAGACGGCAATGGTTTTGGCAATGCTATCCACAGGGCATGTCTCACCTTGTATTACACCAGGCTTCTTAGTGGTTCAGGGAGAATCAGGCCCATGAGTGGTGTGCTACACTAGAGAGTCATTTGAGGGCTGTAGGTCAAGCCACTGGACATTAGCTCTTAGAGAAGAGGGTCAGAAAGGACAAGGACAAGAAAACTTAGAGCCCCCATAGGTATCTTGGGACTAGATCAGGTAGCAGGAAGGAAAAATTGGAAATGTTAGTTTGAAGGATTATAACCAGATGTTGAAGGAAACTGGAATGATTGAAAATCTGATAGGGATTGACAATTTAGGAAGGCAATAGGATGCAGTCCAATTGATAGGTACCCAAAGTATTTTTTCCACAGCTAGGGAGTAAACCAATTAAAACTTCACTAGACAAGTCAGAGTTTGAATATCTACCAGTTATCCACAATTTAAAAAGAGATCCAAAATAGCTCAAAAGCAATGATCAGGACTAGAATTGGGTAACTTTGACTAGTTTGCTACATGATATTCCATTAAAACACAACATTTCTCTGTATGGTTATCACTTTTGATCAAGAATAATGTTTCTTTGAAATTGCTATTCGTTTTACTAAAAAATAAGATTAATTACAAAATAAGACTAGTGTCATTAGATTTGGCATAGTTACTTAGATAGGTTCAGCAAGAATTGTAACTTATAGGCCTGTGTGTGTGTGTATGTGTGTGTGTGTGTGTGTGTGTGTGTGTGTGTGTGTGTGTTACTGGAGATTGAACCTAGGGTCATTCTACCTCTGAGCTACACCTCCAGCCCTATTTTATTTTTTATTTGAAACAGATTCTCACTATGTTGGAGAGGACCTCACTAAGTTGCTGAGACAGGTCGTGGACCTCCGATCCTCCTGTCTCAGCCTCCCAAGTACTGGGATTATAAGCATGCACCACTCTGCCCATTTTAGACCTTCTGAAAATATACTGTGTGTGTGTGTGTGTGTGTGTGTGTGTGTGTGTGTGTGGTACTGGGGATTGAACTCTACTGGGGATTGAACTCAGGGGTATTCTACCTCCAAGCTACACCTCCAGCCCTTTTTTAAAGGTTTTTTTGTTTTGTTTTGTTTTGAAACGGGGTATTACTAGGTTGCTGAGAACCTTGCTAAGTTGCTGAGACTGGTCTTAAACCTGTGACCCTCCTGTCTCAGCCTCCCAAGTACTGGGATTACAGGTGTGAGCTACCATGCCCAGCTTAAATATACTTTTATTGGTGCATTATAATCACTCATTATAATGAAGTTCGGAGTGATAGTCCCTATCATCTATGCAGCATATATGCCTTTTAAGTTTCTTTGGGGAAATTGTCATAAGGAATTTCAGATTGGATTTTTTTTAATAAGTCTTACAAGTTTAGGAAGCCAAGCCAAAAACTCACTACCAGATGAGTATACTACGCACATGTAGTATCTATAAATTATGCAAATTCTCCTCTTTTCCAGGCCCCCCAATGTCCTAAGATTCCTAGCCCTGTCAGGAAGTGACTTTTCATACTCACCTCTAAGGCTGAGAATTTGGAGCCAGGTATCAGGCCTGTTTGCTCATGAGGGCTTTGTAAACATCACCTCCCTAAGCCAACCTCAGTTCCTTAAAAGTGGCCATAGCTGATTCAATGAACATCATTCTCAAATATGACATTCCAGACAAATCCTTAGTTACATAACCAGAACTTTTAATTATGTCATGGCAATGAGAAAGACAAATTCTTACTGCACTTGTGCAAAGAATTCTATTGCCACAAAAATATAAATACTCAATAAGAGTTTCCTAATCCTGGAGGAGTCAGGCAGAGAAAATAAGATATGATTTACAAATGTTTTGTTTCAGCTTATAAAAGCAGAGTCTCCATGGCCACGACTTACAGATAGCTTAAGAGGAAAATGAAAGGGCTGTCTTATAGATCCAGAAAGTGGTATATTAGAACAACCATATTCCAAACAAAAACCACAGTCACTCCTCATCGGCTCCTTTCTTCCTACGTAATTAATTCTTGTTCCACTTGGCCCCGAGCTGGCAGTCTCATGAATCCATCTGTTTCTCAACTAGAGTTTTGAAAATCCTGACTCAGTCCACTGGTATGTGCTAAGTGCTTAAGTGCCACCACTAGAAGCCTGTACCCTAGAGGCTCTGGCACAGTCCCCTCCTACGGGGCTCTGAGACACTATGCTGAAGGCAGAGGAGTCTGGCCAGCAGCTGATGTACAAGGGCTTTCAGGGCAGCATCAGAGTCAAACCAAGAACTACCTGTAGATGAAAAAGAAGTAGAATGGCCATGGTTAACTTATCACTGGTAGATTTCAAGAGTGAAAGATCTATTGACAATTCATTATAAGAATAATGCAACCAGCAAGAAAATCAGGCTGTTTAACATGGCTTGCAAAACAAGGTCATAATGTCAATCCAAAGAGTTTTAGACAAAGTAATCCAGGACATAATGATTTCTCGTTTTCAGAGAAGAGTTGGTGTTATATCGAATTTATAAAAAAATGGGAAAACATTATTTTTACTGAGAAAAAACCTTCAGATATAACTATAGTCATCCTGGTACAATATACAATGAATATTGAGCATGTGTTTGGAATATATCAATAATAAACCATGAAATAAAGAGATTCTGTAAGTCCAGAGTATATCTTTTTTCTTTTTTGGGGGGATGGTGGTGGTACTGGAGATTGAACTCAGGGGCATTCTATCTCTGAGCTACACACTCAGCCCTATTTTATTTTATTATTTTATTTTACTTTATATTTTGAAAGAGGGTCTCGTTAAGTTGCTGAGGGCCTCACTAAGTTGCTAAGGCTACACTTGAACCTGTGATCCTCCTGTTTCAGCTTCCCAACTACTGTGATTACAGGCATGTGCCACCATGCCGACTCAAAGTAACCATGGGTAAAACTTTACATCTTAAACATTTATATGTTAATAAAACTCCATATGTAAGTGTTATGAATTGTCAGTTGAAAAACACTGGTCTTGAAGATGCCAGATTGACATTAAAGAAGTGAAATTGTGATGAAGCTAATATTTTTAAAAATAACTGAAATTATGACTAACAGAAGTACAGTAGTCTCCCCTTATCTGTGGCTTTGCTTTCTGCAGATTCAGTTAACCTTCAACTATGGTCTGAAAATATTAAGTGGAAAATTCTAGAAATAAACAATTCATAAGTTTTGAATCGTGCACCGTTCTGTATATAGCAATAAAATCCCCCATGGTCCTACTCTGTCCTTCCTGGGACATGAATCATCTCTTTGTCCAGCATATCCACACTGTTTACACTACCACCCATTACTCACCCAGTAGCCATCTTGATTACCAGATCAACTGTCACATTATTGTGCCGCTGTATCCAAGTCACACTTTTTTTACTTACTAACGGCCCTAACACTTAAAAGTAGAGATGCTGGCTGTTTGGATATGCCAAAAAGCAACTGTAAAATGCTCTTTTCAGTGAAAAGGTGAAAGTTCTCAACTTTCTAAGGAAAGAAAAAGAAAGATTGCAGGCTGAGGTTGCTAAGATCCATGGTAAGTGTGAATCTTATGTACATAAATTGTGAAAGAAGAAGAAATTCATGCTAGCTTTGCTGTTTCACCTCAAACTACAAAAGTTATCGCCACCATGCTTAGTTAAGATTAAAAAGGTGTTAAATTATAGGATTTGGAGCTGGGCATGGTGGAGTATGCTTGTAATCCCAGTACTTAGGAGACTGAGACAAGAGGATCACAGGTTCAAGGCCAACCTCAACAACTTAGCGAGGCCTTCAGCAAGTTATTGAGACCCTGTTTCAAAATAAAAAATAAAATAGGGCTGTGGTTGTTGCTCAGAGGTAGAATGCCCATAGGTTCAATCCCCAGTACAACACACACACACAAAGAAAAAGAAAGAAAAAGAAATTATAGGATTTGGTATTACCTGTGGTTACCCTCCACTGAGAGTCTTGGAACATATCCCCCACAGATAAGGAAGAAATACTGTATATTGTTATACAACATTAAGCAAGGCAGAACTAGGACTGTGATAGAAATATATCATGGACCGTTATGGCTTTGACAATCCTCAAGGAACTTATACAGCCACAGTTTTTAAAATATTTGTAGCATTTTATCCATATACATTTTGCCTAGGGAAAGCTAAACAAATCTGATTTGCTAGGATCCAAGAAAATCTCTGAGTTTTGGATAGAAAATATATCATTCAGATTTGATTCAGGGAAGGCAAAAATCAAAAGTTGTCAGGAGATTTGAATACCTGACTAAGAAAAGATCATGGGTAACCTAGAAATAATACTTGACTACCTATTTAACCAAAATGACAACAAAAGATTTAAAAAGTAAAAATAGGAGGTAATATGATTATGAAAAATTTTAACTTTTTTCTAAATGATATTCTCCTGTTTTCTTAAGTAATCAAGGATGTTTCTGTGGTTTGTAGGTTTGTGTCCCCTAAAAATTCATACATTGAAACCTAATCATCAGTATGATGGTTTTAGGAGGTGGGGCTTTTGAGGGTGATTAATTTATGAAGGTGAAGCCCTCACTAAGGGGATTAGTGCCCTTATGAAAGAGGCCCCCTGATATTTGCCACACCCCTTCTTCCAGGTAGAGACCCAATGAGAAGGTAACATTTATGAATCAGAAAGCAGGTCTCTCACCAGACAGTCAATCTACCTGCAACTTGACCTTGGACTTCCAGCCTCCTGAATGGTGAAAGACTCATTTCTGTTGTCCAAAATCCACAGAGTTCATAGTATTTTTGTTATAGTAGTCTGAATGGACCAAAACACAATAAAATCAACATAAACCATCGATTATAATTCTGGCAAGACACAGAAACTTTGGTATCTAGGCAGATTACACAAACTATAAGGAATAACCTTTTACAAACTTTTGTCAAGAAAAAAACCAATACTCCAAGAAAAAAGTTTCATTGAACAGAGAGAAAACCAAAGTCTAATTTCTAAAACTCTTTTTGAAAATCTCATAAATAAATCTATTAAATTTTAGCTACCTTTGGTCATAACAAATAAAATTCCCTTTCTGAGAAGTTTCTACAATTTTCTATGTCCATATGCATACCGTATAGTGTGATTTTTCAATGTACCAGACACCCATTAGTGGATATATTCAGATTTTTACCACATAAAAATAAGATCCAGAGTTATATAACATTTCAATACTATGCTGGGCAATTAATGTATGAATATCCATTCATTAATTAAATTTATTATCAGTCCAAGGTTTTAGGTTTCCCAAGGATCTTATAAATTATCTTCAACGTGACATAGTGTAAAACATATTTATTACTGAAATAAAATTTGTCAGAATAAGGATTTAAATTGGTTAAGTACAAATTCATATTTTTCGTCACTTTGAATATTTAGTGAAAGTGACACTAGCATATTCAATCAGTAAATCTGTACACATTTGTAAAGAACATTCACAAGTAAAATAAAAATATATGCTTATATTTAACCCTGATAAATCAGAGAAAATGTGTTTTCATTAAACCAAAATTATTGAACTAGTCTTATTTAACTAAATTATGTGAACTTGAATTCTAAAATTGTTTCTGAATTAGTTTCTATAAGAATACCTATTTTTTCCCCACACTGAAGGTATTAGAAGTCAACTTTTCTTTTGTTTTTTTTGCGGTACCGGGGATTGAACCCAGGGGCATTCTACCTCCGAGCTACACCCCCAGCCCTATTTTTTATTCTTTATTTTGAAATAGGGTCTCACTAAGTGGCGGAGGGCCTCACTAAGTAGCCGAGGCTGGCCGTGAATCTGAATCCTCCCGTCTCAGCCTCCCAAGTACTGGGATTACAAGCATGTGCCACCACGCCTGGCTAACTTTATTTTTTAATTTTTTAAATTGTTTTTTCAAATTGAATATTTTATTAACATGGTAGTTGTCTTTGTAACATGTGCACACACACTCACACACTCAGAATGATCTGCCTGTGGTAAAAAGACTATGCCTAAGGGAAAAATGAAAAATAAAAAATTCCTGTAGGTTTTCATTATTGTAGGCAATTATGTCCACATCACTTACAAAGCTATTGCCAAATCTGTCTGAGGAAGCAGAGTTTGAAAGGGGAAAAAATCTTGGAAAAAATTCCACAGTGGCATAGCACAGCTCTCAATGTGAGAAAGCTGACATAATGTGGACTTTTGCTGTGAAATTTCTCTTTGCGAAATATAGGGAGAGGTTTATCAATGGGCAGAAAATAGGAGAAGGCGGTGTGAAGTGGGTGTTTGCAGTCAATTTTCCTCACAGTATTGTGCAGGATCATCAGGAAATGCTTAGTCTGGAACCAGTTTCAGAACTTTTCCAATTGCAATGGTCTTACCCTCATCTCTTAAGGTAAAGCGCCCCATCTGAGGGAAGTCTTTAAAGGTCTCAAGGCAGATGGTTCCCGCTGTCCTTAAACAAGCGATGCACACTTGATCTTATTTCACAAACCGGGGTCGAGTCTTACTTTTCTCTCCTGATTTTTTGTCTACTAAGCAGATTAAGACTGTGATTTCGACTTCCTCAATGCAGGTATGAATATGCAGCACCGCATTATACCCTGGGCAGATGATGGATTTGTGCTCTATGATCACTATCTGGGCATCAAATGTGTGTCCAGAATGACAAAGGTTATTAGGATCACAATGTAGGAATCCCAGAAGAATCTCTTCTTCAATTCCTTTCAGTCTGATTTTGAGGTTTTCACCTGGGGCTACAGAATCTGTTTCTACATCATCAGAAAGTATTCCAAGAACTTCCACGTTGGGCTTATTTGGCATCATCTCGAGCTGCTGGCCTTCACAAACAGATCCTGACTCAGCTTTCCCAGGACCACGGTGCCCATATCCTTGTACTTAACCAAATTGGCAGTCTGATTGGTCCATCAACTGATCTACTGAAGTTTGGCAAATTATCCAGATACGGAATAAATGGTAATCCAATGTACCCAGGACAGAAATCTGATGGCTCTTTTAGATTTGCTCATTAGTCTTGAGCAGGGCATAAAGTGAATGTCCTTTTTTCGGATTGAAGCCAACTTTTTTCAAAAATGGCGCTAGTTTCTCTTTACATTCTTCATATCTCTCATCGCTCCAATTTACTGTGGGATCATTCATTGTATTAATAAGCACAATTAAGTGTTTTACACCTGCTGTCTTTGCCAACATTGCGTGTTCTCTTGTTTGTCCTCCTTTTTCAAATCCAGTTTCAAACTCTCCTTTCCTGGCTGAGATTACCTGCACAGCCGAATCAGCTCGAGAGGCACCACCAATCATATTAGGGACAAACTCTAGTGGCCGGGGGCATCTAGAATTGTGAAATGCTTCTTTTCGGTTTCAAAATAGGCACGACCCACTTCTACTGTTTTAACTTTGTCCCGTTCTTCCTGATTCGTGTCTAAGGCCCAAGATAAGTACCAAGTTTCTCTGTTTTTTTTTTCTTTAGTTTCTCTTTCATATTTCTCAAGTGTCCTTTTCTCAACCATTCCAGTCAAATACATTATTTGACCTCCAATGGCTGATTTGCCCGCATCTACATGCCCGATGAATACTACATTTACATGTTCTTTTTAAGGAGCACCTGGCAGTGCCACCACAGACTTAGGTTTTGGTATTTTCTCTTCCTCCTCCATCATTTCTCGGGTACTTTCTTCTGGTGGCCTTCCATCTCCCAACGAACCACCCCCTGGCTCTGCTTCACTTATTTTTTCTTTGTGCTCCCATGATTCTTCTGGGGCCATTTCTGCCTCTCCATTTTCAACAGATTCTGAAAGTTCCATGCTAACAGTGGAATTTGAACCTTCACACAGTGACTGTTCCTCTTGGGCGGACTCCACAGGTGCCACAGGGCCTCCCACGCTGCCTGCTCCGTGGTCAGGGGCGGCAGTGCCGGTGGGGGTGGCAGCGCACGAAGGGCTTGGTGTTGATGTTGAGCTGCCGGCTGAAGGCCACGCTGAGCTGCTCAACTTTTCTTAATTTCTTGAAATTTGGGGGCTTTTAAATCTGTGTAAGTGCTTATTTATCTCTCAGTCAATAAGAATAGAAATCCTTTTGGATACTACATGATCTAGTTTATTAATACCATCAGAAGGTAGGAAAGTATTAGACATTATACAATAAGAAGCAAAGGCCTTGTAAAATTTAAGACATATAGACATATTCACAGAGAAAGCTTCTAGTTTCCATACTAACATTTCAGCCAAATGTCTATCATAAACCCAGAGATACAGAACTCACCAGTCCAGATATTAACTTCCTGGTTGGCAGTTGGCATGAGACTTTTACTTGATTGGAACTCACAACAGTCAAATGGAGAGAAAAGACTTAAATTGAATTCTCTATCACCTTCCACCCAGTAGAGACTATCAGCAGTTTACAGAGATCATCAAATGGCCAGACTATAAAACCAAAAGAAGACATCACTAGGAGTAAACAAACAAACAAAAAAATCAAAAGTTTGCTTCTTATTTGGTAATGAGTGTTGAACCCAGGGATGTCCTACCTCCGAGCTACACCCCCAGCCCTTTTGATTTTGAAACAGGGTCTCACTAAGTTGCTGAGACTGGCCTTGAAGCTGTGATCCTCCTATCTCAGTCTCCCAAATACTGGGATTACAGGCATGCGCCACCATGGTGGGCTCACATTAAATCTTCAGCTGGGTGTGGTGAGGTATGCCTGTTATCCCAATACTTGGGAGGCTGAGACAGGAAGATCGCAAGTTCAAGGACAACCTCAGCAACATAGCAAGACCCTCAGCAACCTAACAAGACCCTGTTCAAAACAAAAACTAAAAAAAGGGCTGGGGGTATAGCTTAGAGGTAGAATGCCCCTGGTTTCAATCCCCAGTACCAAAAAAAAAAAAAAAATCAAATCTCTATTGTACCACTGATGTAAAAAAGTTCTGAGCACAGGAATTGGACTTACCATTGAGTCTCTGATCTCTAATGAGGAACACTAAGTTCTCAGTATCCCTGTGGAGTAATAGGGGTCCAAAAGTGAGGTCCAATTTACCCCCGTCATTGCATCCACCTGAGAGAGTTGTTGTTTACAAGAACTGGGGCAGAAAAAGAGCCAGGTCAGGTCAGCATAACTGTATTAAGGAAAGTAGCTCAAGTACAGTTAAAGGGCAGAGAGTATAGTCATTGTACTCAGACCTATCTGCATTCAAATCACAGGTTCACCACTTATTTTGTGCATTTTGGGAAGTTATATTTTGCCTTCTTGAGTCTCCATCTATTCATGTATAAAACAGATATAATGATACCTACCACATACTGTGATTGTAATGATTAGCATTCCATATGAAACTAGAGAAGAGCCCGCCATGTATCACATTAAACCCTTGGCATTGTGCCTCCAACTTACTTTTCCTGTTTCATCTTTACCTTCCACCCCTCCCTTCCATCTGTACTACTGTAGGGCACCATTTCCCAAATTTTGTGTGCAGTAGAATGACTTTGCAAGTTACCCAAAAATGAAGATTCCCTGGTCATAAACCCCATCAATTATGATCCAGGAACAATGGAACCGAGAACTCTGTTCTGGCAAGTATCCACATGGATCAGACAAAGGTGTTCTTTAGACTATAAATGAAAAAAAAAATACTCTTACTTGTTCTTCACTCTGGCCCTGAATTTCTTTCCATCTGGGCTTTTCTTATGCTATTTTCTCAGAGAAGAATGCCTTTTCTTCATGGTTGTACTGGGGAAATTTTATTTCTTCTTCAAGACTCTTTTCAAGTGTTTTTTCTTGTGTGAGGCCTTCCTGGATCCCTGAAGGCAAAAGGCTGCTCTCTCCTCTGGGATTTGTTTACACGTCTGATTCCCAGCTTGACTGTGAGCTCTTGTGAAGGAGGGAGTGGGTCGTATTTACCTCTCTGTCCTCAGAATCTAGAGAAAGCATGCTCTGAATGTCTGTTAATGTAAATCACAATCTCATCACTATATAGCAAGGAGAATGATTGGAATCTCTCCTGTACTTGGCTTTAAAAATCATCTATAGGCCCAAACTGAGAGTCTTACAAAGTTTCAGGCCAGAAGATTGTTAAGTTTTGTCAAGCCACAGGCTAAAAAAGGTATTTGTGATACATATATCTGATAAAAGACTGGGCATCTCTCTGGGATACCTGTAAGAATCTGTAAGAAACAGTACTAACACATTCACTGTAATAAATCAGAAAAAGTGCCTGTTAACTCAGGTTTCCACATGCAACCTCTTTTATTAACAGGAAAATCGAAATTTGTTCTACTTCTGCCAAAGTAGGTGGTGCTTTTGAATAGAATTAAAAGCACTTCTTCCCAGCTTCAACTTATCGTTGCTGTTTTGTACATCAATAAGTAGTCCCCCTCTTACGTGTGGTTTCACTTTTTGCAGAATCAGCTAACTATGGTCAACCACAGTCAAATATTAAATGGAACATTCTAGAAATAGTGAGTTTCAAACTGCATTCTGAAGAGCCTAATAAAATCTCCCTCAGTCCTCTTCTATCTTCCATGGAATGTGAATCATCCCTGTGTCCAGTGTATCTGAATTGTATATACTACCTGCCCATTAGTCACTCAGTAGCTGCCTGGTCATCCTCATATCCCAGTACTTGTGTTCACGTAACCCTGATTTTACTTAAAATGTTCCCAAGGTGCAAGAGCAAAATTGCTGGCAATGTGGATATACCAAATTGAGTAGAGTAGCTCTACAGTGCTTCTTTTAAGTGAAAATTCTTGATTTAATAAGGCAGGGGAAGGTCATATTAAGGTTGCTAAGATCTATGGTAAGAATGAATCTTTCATCTATAAAATTGTGAAAGAAGGAAAAAGAAATCCATGCTAGTTTTGCTCTTGCACTTCAAATAGAAAAAGTTACAGCTTTGGTGTGTGATTAAGTGCTAAGTTAAGATGGAAAAGGCATTAAATTATAGGTTTTGGTACTATCTATGGTTTCAGGCCTTCACTGGGAGTCTTAGAGCCAATCCTGCATGGCTAAGGGAGGACTAATGTGTTTTTTTAGGGGCAGTGATGGGCTCCTATCCCGAGTCCTGCCTTCTGACAAACACCAACATCAACAGTAACAAGTGCCTCTAAAAGCAAATTTTTAGGGCACAGTGCTTTGCAATATAGACACATCACTGACCTCAACTTAAGAGTGTGAGCGAAGCCGGGCGTGGTGGCACACGCTTGTAATCCTAGTACTTGGGAGGCTGAGACGGGAGGATCC
>PVJS01018475.1:0-34825 GCA_004027185.1 Glis glis | reverse complement strand
AAAAAAAAAAAAAAAAAAAAAAAAAAAAAAAAAAAAAAAAAAAAAAAAAAAAAAAATAAAAAAGTAGGAAAAATATTCCATGTTAAAATTATATTCTTTATAGTTGTATCCAAAGTAAATACTCCCAAACACCTGGCAGTGTAAGCTAGTATTACATTAAAATATGCTACAAATATAAATTGTCTACTGGTCTTAACCGATATTGAATATATCTCCTTCTAGAGAGAAATTCTGTAGATAAATTATCTACTCTTGGTCAGTCTACAAGATATCTAGTTTAAGATTACCCCTCTGAGTCTGGGTCTATGTTGTGAGACATGATTATTTCCATACCTCTATAAAAGAGCCTTTGATACCAGTTTTCCCCACTAAATGTTTAGACCCAATAGGGTAACAGAACCGGTTCAGCTGGTAGCAGGTCTAGTCTTCATTATTTTTGCAGGCTTCTAGCCTTCCTGACACAGAAATGGGCCTACTGGGTTAACCGTTAGTACTGTGAAATTAGTTACGACTCTTCCCATTAGTAGAATCAGGACTTTAGAGCTTGTTGCAATAAAAACAATTTCATATTTATCCATTTGGATAATAAAAATTCAAGTCTATCAAAAGAAAATCCTGAGAGAATTCCTGTTTCTTAAGAAATGCACATTGTTTTAAGTGAGCAGTGAGCAATGTTTCTGAGATGGCCTTTGATACTGTGTTCAGTCTTTCCTACTCTTTGTTTGAAAACCTGGCATTTCTCATCTGTCATGATGTGTTTACTTTGAGTCTAACATTTTAAAGGCATTATTTTTGCCTTCTAAAAACTTACTCCTAGAAGGTTTGTTTTCCTTTATAAGCATAATTATATCTAGTTTCTTCAATCATTACCTCATATTTTAATAATATGCTGCCATTTGGGTACAGCTATAACCATAATAATGAACACAGAGTTCAAAGATCATTAGATATATAGATGGCATGAACCATTAGCAAGAAATATTCTACACCATAGCAATCACACATTAAAAAACTCTGAAATTCACCACAGAATTTGCTATTCTGACTAAGGCATCTTTCTGTGTAATTAACATAAATCTCTTTATAAAACATGCTAGTTTTAATAACAAATAGGGACATTTTACAGGAAAAATAAAGAATAGAACACAAATAAAATTATAATATGAATAATTTAGATATCTCCTCATATCTCATAATGACATTGTGCAGCTATAATGGGCCTAAACCGGAACTATTCACTTAAAAAATAAGCTTATCTCCTTTTCCTATATGCCATTGATATTCATACCGTCACTTCCACACAAAAACACATAATTAATCCTAATTGTTTCCAACACTCTGAAGAGGAGAAATGGAATCCGAGGTTTCTCTCTTTTGTGTGTGTTAAGCCTTTCTGGCCACAAGGGCGCCATTTAGTAAATTACTTCCTCTGAAAAGCTGGCCAGTGCCCTCTTGGCCTGAAGGAGTTAATGCAGTTGCAAGAGGCGAGTCACTGAATTCCTTTGTGACAGAAAGATGAAACTCGGGGATTGCTCAGAGGTGTTCTCCTCTGCTATGAATGATGATCCAGTGAGGGGGAAAATCCCTTCTCACACGCAGGTCTTAACAAGACGAACGAAGAGCACGCAGTGCAATGCACAGCGCAGGTGGGTGGGAAAGGAAAGCCAGAGGAAACAGAATGAAATCTTCCCTGTGATTCTTCAACTTTGTTATTTTTTTTTTTGTCCAAGATGATCTAATTCTATATTTCTGTCTTACAATCTTTGCCTTGGGTTATAACTGCTTGCATTAGGGGGGCTCGGTTCTCATAAAACCTTTGGGGTTCTGACCCTGGTTCCAAGGACCCTCGGTGTGAAAACAGTCCCACATTCCAGCCAGTCCAGTTATTTACTCCAAATTTGACTAATTCTGCCTTTCCTCAATTAACTGTCTTTGGGTCTTTGGCATGGCCACACTCCTGAAAGTGTCCCAGTTACTGAATTTACTCCAAATATAGATAATTGTTTTCCTGCCTCAAAATACTACAATGCCACTTCTTATCCTACTCTCTACTGACCTTTCCTAACATTTCCTCTCCTCTCATCCCACTCCCTACCTCTTCTCTCCTGGGTCAACCTGTTCTCTAGACCCTTCCAGAACTGTCACAGTTGTTACTTAGTCAGGGCATAGGTCGGTCCTTCCTTCCTTCCTTCCTTCCTTCCATCCTTCCTTCTCTACTGGGGGGTTGAACCCAGGGGCTCAAGCTACAGCCCCAGCCCTATTTTATATTTTATTTTCTTGCTAAGTTGCTGAGGCTAGCTTTGAACCTGTGATCCTCCTGTCTCAGCCTCCCAAGTACTGCAATTACAGTTATGTGCCACCACGCCCAGCTAGGACTAAGGTTCTTGAAGAAGCTAACTTTGAAGCTGCCTCCAGATTTTCATTGTCCCCCAGAATTTCCATCTCACTCCCCTCTCATAATCACTGTTAGTATGATTATAGCCTTTAAATAGGTTTTTGCTTTCAGACCCTTCTTGTCCTTTGAAGATAAGCTGGATCCTGTCCATGAGGATTGAACTGCAGACCTTCAAAAGGAGCCCTGCTAATGGCAGCAAGAAGCCCTTCTTGCAACTTCAACAGCATCTCCTGTTGGTTCTGTTTAGCTTCCTTTGCTTTTCCCCCCTATCATCAACATCTGAAGCTCTCGCTAATTTAATTAACTTGATAATTTTTTTTATCTTTACTGACTACCTACTATATACCATATATTGTGCCTGGGACACAATAATGAACATGGAGTAAAGCTTTCAAACCTAATAAAACAATCCCACAGATAGGTGTAAAACTGCAACTGTGACATATGGGGTAGAGGTGAAGGACAAGATGCTGTAAGAGCTTGGTCAGGGAAAGGTTTCCTAAGGATGTGAGGCTTGTGCAGAGATTGGAGAGAAGATGAATAGCTGGCTAGTCCCCAGGCACAGGGGAGATATGTGCCGAGGTCCTGTTGCCTGGTGAGTTCAAGGTGCTCATTGACACTGCCTCTCCTTACAGCCCCAAGCTTCCTGCCTATTGCTACCTCAGTTCCTTAGGATTGAAGGGAAGTCCCCAGAACTGATTTGCTATTAGTGAGGCCACCTTTCCTCACCTAAAATGCCACCATCTCATTTATATGAACCAGCTAAGAAGCCAAGATTGAGAAAAAGGCTAGCATGGAGTGACTACCCACCTTTCCCTAGATTACCAAGCCCGACCAGATCCACCTGTACTCTCAGTCCAAGCCTCCCAAGTCATTCTCATTTGCTCTCATCCCCCACCCATCTCTGACCTCCCAGAGCCTTTGCCTAGACATTATGGAAATCAGAATCTGTCTGCAACAACCCCTTCCCATCTCCACAATCCTTTGCTTCAACTTTACTTTTTTGCTCATAGTGAACCCAAGCTATACTTCAAGTGTCCATCTTTCTTTGAGTCCTTTGAAATGGAAGCTGTTTTTCCTTTCTTACCCACATTCTATGACCTGGAGCTGCTGGGTCTTCCCTAGTGCTTTAAAACCTCTAACCTCTTAGATGCACAAACCACCACCAGACTGCTACCACTTCTTCTCCTTGATGTTGTCAAGTGTACTTATCACTTGGGCACTGTACTGCTGTACTCATTCATGGACTAATTTATCACCTATTTCACTGTCTTCCTCCATGCAGTCACCATCCTTGATGGCTTCCATACTTAGGTAGATAGATAATGCATCTGCCACTGTTTGAATTTGTCCCCCAAAAGTTCATGTGTTGGAAACTCAATCACCAAATTCATATGTTAATGGTATTCAGAAGTAATCAGAATTAGATGAAGACACAAAAGTGGAGCCCTGTCATGGCATCAGTGGCTTTATACGAAGAGGAATAATCCTGAATGAGCTAGCCCTCTTGCTTTATCTCACCATGTAATGCCTTCTGCCATGTTATGATGCAGCAAGAAAGCCCTCCCTGCATGCTGGCACCATGTTCCTAGATAGATCAGATTTTATTACATGAAGTAAGGTAAACACTTTCATGAAAATTCCTTTCAACTACATATCATGTACATGTGTACATGTATCATATGTACATGTGTACCGAGGTGTTTTGTAAATTATATTACTATGTCCAATCCAAAACTTTCAGAAACACTGATCAATCTTGTCATCACCAATAACCACGAAATTACAAAATCCCATTTTTAAACCTCCTATTTGCTAACCACCACCTTCTAATTACAACATATTTTAGTATATTTTCTCTAAAAATTTTCAACTTCATTTAGACTTCCAATCAATGGATCTTGACACTTTTTGCTATTGCCCTCCCAATATGCTCACATCCCTCTTTACCTGGCTCCTATTCCAAGCTCTATCATTTTAACCATATCCTTAAGTCCTTTGCTTCTTGCTATGCTGTTGTGTTTTCTTGTCAAAATCTCAAGAGCTACACTCACCTCTCCAGTTACTCTGTCCCCATCCAAGCTGCTGAATGTTGCTGGAGAGAAATATTTAACTGTGCAGACAGAGATCACATTAAATTTATGATTGCAAATTTTGAGCAGGGCTTTAAGCTGCCCAATCCTACTACATTTTCCTAGTATTTTAACTTCCTCATTCTCCTGACAACCATTTTATATCTCATCTTCTCTAAACCAATTACGTGGCTTCTTGTTTCATCTTCCCAGTATCAAATCTACGAACTGATGAGCCCACACACTGCACCTTCCCTTACATCACAATAGAATCATCCTGCTCCTGTTTAAGACTCATCACTTCAAGTTCTTCTCCATATTGCCAGCACAAAAGCTTGTGTTCTGAAACTACTCTGTTACTGTCCTGTGTGTTCAGTTTTATCCTCTCTTAATAGATGACACCAGTTAACATTTTTTAAAAAAAAGCTGTAATGATTCCCAACTTAAAAACAATCTTTTTAAAATTTTACTCCTTGGACCCATTTTCCTCTGTCATCTGCAATATTTCTGTTCCCCTTTATAGCCAAACTCCTTGAATGTGGAGCCCATACCCACTGTCCCTTCCCCCACTTTCATGATGAATAAACATCCACCAGGCTTTCATCTCCACAACCCACTGAATCCAGGCTTGTCTATGTTCTCAGCAACATTTGTCTTGTCAGTCTTGAGGTTAGCTCTCTGCCTTCATCTTATTTTACTCAGAGCAGCGTTTGCCCACTACCTAATTCTTTTTCCCTCCACTCCCTTATTCTTGAAATACTTCCTTCATATCTGAGATGCCACATTTGGCTTAGTTTTTTTTTTTTACTCTCTAACAGAGATCCACATAAGGAGATAACCTGACTTATTAAAAGACTTACAGGACTTGTTCCCTCTCCTCTTGACTTCTGTTTCTTTTCTGTATTACAAGTGACTATTTTTTAGTTCCCAAATTTTCATTGCCACTTATATGCTGTGACTTTCAATTTTATATCTACAGCATTTTATATCTACAGCTACAATTTTATATCTTTAGTTCCATATAATGATCTACCTGTTTGATATGACCACTTGGTTATCTATCAGATATAGTAAACTTAACTTACCCTAGCCACTCTCTCTCACTCCAGGAAAATTTGATTTCCTCTACTCCCACAAAACCTGCTCCTTCTCTACTCTTCCCCACCTCAATTTATAGACTACCATTCATTGATGGCCAAGGTAAAAACCTAGCTATCATCCTTAATACCTACCTTTCCTTCACCAACCATCAGCACCCTCAGTTAGCTCTACCTCCAAATCCAAACCCCTTTCTTTGTTTCTTCTCACCACCTCTTATCTCTCTCTAACTTTATCTCTATTTTTCCAAACTCACTATGTTCCCCCAGCCTAGCTCCTTTCCATAACCACTCCTAATTCCCTAATCTAAAAATGGATCCTGCCCCAATTAGTCTTGAGTTCTGTGTCTTGACTTATTTTCTTGATAGTACTTTGCAGAATCTGAAATAATTGTATCTATCACTGTGCTTACTCTCTGCTTCTCCACTAAAACCCGAATTCTATAAGACCAGACATGTATATTCAGCTCCCAGAATGCATTGGAATGAATGAATGGGTTGGAAAAAGAACAAAGGGGTCCGCACAATAAAATATGTACTTTAAAAATATCACCCTGGCCGGAGACCCAGGAGTGATACCAAGAAACCAGTAAGGAAACTGCTAGAGAAGTCTGGGTGAGTGATGGTGGGAGCCTGGACCATCACCATGGGGGCAGAGATGGTTGAGAAGTGAATGGATTCCATAGCTATCTAGGAAGAAAATCACTGGTATCACAACTGGATATGAAATATGAAGATAAGGGAAAGGGAGAGTTAAAGGATGCTGTCAAGGTTTTGTGTGTATGCCTCACTGACTTAGGGACACTGGGAGGGGCCAAGGTATAAGGAAAAAATCATGAATTGTTTGGGGGCATGCTAAGTTTGACTTCTCTTGACACATTCATGAAGAGATGGTAAGTGGCAGATAGATAAGAAAAGGCGGAGCTCCGAGGAACAATTTAGAATAAAGGTGTTAATTTATGAGACACTTGTGTATACCCAGGTGGTGACAGATCAGCATCATATATGTGGCTGAGTTTACCTAGGAAGAAAATACAGCATGTAAAAAGGACCAAGGGATGAACTCACAGAAGGAAAAGAGAATAAGCCTGCGAAACAGATTGAGAAGAAATAGCCAATGAAATAGAAGGACAAAAGAGGAAAAGCTCAGTGTGCCCAGTACCCTCAGAGCTTGTGTCTTCATCCTCCCATCTGCTTTACCTCGTGATTTACCAGTTGACTCAGTTTTGCATCTTGACTGGTGTCAAGATCTGCTTTAGTTCTGTCCACACTAAATTGTGGTGGCTCATCTATGCTGTTTCTTGTCTTTGTCCTTAAGTGCCAACCTATATTCATCTTTTTCTGACTTTCAAATACCAAAAGGATCTTCTAACTACAGGGAATGTTTCACTCCACGTGAAGTAGCATAGATAGTGGGGGAAATGAGCAAGAACAGCTGGGGTCAAATTTTGGTTCTATCACTTCCTAGTGAGTTACTTATCCTTTCTGTGCTCTGTTTTTCTTATTTGTAATGAGAGATTAACAATAGCATCTACCTTGTAGGACTGTTATGAGAAATAGAATTTATATAGAACACTTAGAATAGTGTAGTCTGTCAATAAATGTTAGCTGTTATCCTGCTGTTTGGCAAAGGTACTGGCAAAGCTATCTTCATGTCATCATTGCTGGTCTAGAACTAGAGATGGTAAGATAGGGGTTAGAGTGAAGGGTGGGTAGAAATGATACTCAATAGAATAGTCAGGTAAGCCTCTGAAAAGTCAATCTGAATGACAAAGAGAAGCCAGCCATACAGATGCAACAGCAAATGAGAACAAACTTTGCATGCTGAATGAACATAAACAAAAGGTGGTATGGCTGAAGTACAGTGAAAAGGGAGAGAATGGTAGGAGAGGAGGTAGAGAGGGTTCTATCATGTTCTATATCATAGGTCACAATGAGGAGCTTAGATTTTGTTTTAAATTTAATGGAAGCTACTGAATTATGTTATCAGATTTACAGTCTCAGAATGTCATTGTGAGTATTAAGTGGAGAATAAATTGTGGGAGAGGTGTGGGGCCCAGAGCAAGTACAGGCCAGTGGTGAGGGCACAGCCCTACACTGGCGTGACATGCGCCGATTTGCCCAGAACCCTATATCAGGGATGGGTCTGTGACTAGAGCTGCTGTTGTTCTCCTGATGGAGACTCCGTGTGCTTTCTTCTCTCTGGGAATCTCACCACCAAAACCTGCCCTGCAACCACTGCGGACCCCTGACAGGAGGGAACAAGAGAAGAAGTGGAGAGATAGGTAACACGATCATGATAGAACCATGGAGATGAATGAAGGCCACTTGGACTTTGATTGTGCAGGTGGAGATAAAAAGCAGCAGGTAGGTTTTGAATGGGTTCTGGAAGCAGAAGGGGCACAATTGGTTGGTGGATATAGTAAGAGGGAACATGAGAAATCCCTAGGTTTTTGGCTTAAATGGGTGAGTATTTATGCTGTTTTCTGAGTTGGGGAAGGAAAAATAAATGGGTCTGGGAGAGAAGTGGGAGTTAAGTCATATTAATAAACTATTATGTTGCAAAATGTCTTTCATCCCAAGTATTAAGTCTGGATATTTCCCACATAGCTCTGGTGACTGTTTCTTCTGGTTTCTTTTAAAGACTGGGGCTTTCAAACATTCTTTGCAACATGGAGAAACAAGGAATCCCTTTGATCTGATCCCTGTGACCCTGTTAGGTTTCACATACATATGGTATCACCATTATGCTGGGTCCTAGACTTTACTCAACTATGTTCCTGCTTCATAGGATTCAATAACATATTCTATCATGCTTTCTCAGGGTAGAAGAACAATCATCTACTTTCCAAGTGTTAGAAGTAAATAATCACACTGGATTACTTGAGATTATTTCTTGACCTGAGCAACAATAAAATAGTCTAATTTCCAGGTTAAACAAAGAATTATATGAATCAAGAACCAAGGACATTTTCAACTCAACACTAAACGAATTGTTTTAGATAGTAGTATGTAGGTTTAAAGAAATTTAAAAGTATATGTATTACTAAAACATTCCTTCCAATATTCTTTGAATACATATTTTAATAGAGGATCATGTACTTCGTCATCCAAGGCAGGACATTTATAAGAGTAAAAGAAAGAGCTATAGATAACTGTAAGTAAATATGAGGACTGTCCAGACATACTGGGATCTAAGGCCATTTCACTTATAAAGCATGAAGCCTTAAAAGTATGAAAGCTTAGACAGTATCTGGCTTTAGTTAGCAAAATAGGTGATAACATATAAAGAATAAAATGAAAGGGAAATTAGGGATTCTGCATTTTGCTTAATTTCCTTTCTTTACTATTTATTTAATTTAAATACATCATTACTGCCCAAGTTTTGAAAAGTCAGTTTGCTAAATTAAATTTGTAGTACAAATCAAGATAAGATTCTCATTTCATTATATCAACCTAGGTCTTATATTACAACTTTAAAAATGTAAACAGGAAGCCATAAACCTATCACCTACACATTAAAAGAAAAATTGAACTAATTTCAAAGACCAAAATAATAAAATTATAAAGATTGAAAAAAACAATGTTAGCAAACATAAAAATATACGTTTGCTAAAATATATGCATACAAAGGAAATATTGTTTACACATAGTATAAAATGATCATATTGAGAACTAAGCTAAATCAAGCTGAATACCACATCTTTAGTATCCAAAGGGAAAAGGTTCCCCCCTAATGTAAATAGATACTTGGGATGTTTATTTTCTCATTTTTCAGTTATCATTTTCAAAATATGCTGTATTTTCTGTGTAACTCATTTTTCATCTGCCCAATTACTAGCAATCTTTTTCTACTATCAAAAATGATCATTTGTTTCTTTATTGTAGTAGATAAAACATCCTTTCATTGTTTCAGCTCACAAGCTGTGCAGATCCTACCCACTGTTCTTGCCTCCAGCACTTCACATTATTGGTGTATTATTTCATGCATGCCCTACTCTTTTATCAATTGCTTTTGAAGTAATGTTAATAGACTAGAAAATTGAGACATTTATGAAGTATAGGCAGTGTTTATGAAAAAATCCATAAAATATGACACAGGCAAGACAAGATAAAAGCAGCATTTTAATAGATTATGGCAAAGAGATCCTGTCAGAGTTGACAACTGACTCCTTCGAGATCACTAATTTTTATGGGATTAATTCTGTGGTATAAAAAATGAAGTTAAATGTCCTAATTAATCTGTAAATAGCACACCCACAATTAAACCTTGTGGCCCTTTCTTGGATTGGGACTGCAATGATTTTTGAAAAGTAATTATCTCATATTCATAATGAAGAAGGTTTTTCTTTTTTCTTTTCTTTTTTTCCTCCTGACATTTCAGTTAAATATCTACCTGGATTCATACTTGAATAGCAGTGTTCTGATCCACAAATCAGTTCACAGCTTGGTGTGGAGCCACACCAATGATTGCAAGCTATATATTTATTAATTTACAAAAATAAAATTTGGAGAAATCTGTAGGGGTGAGGTGGTGGATGAAAGCTAGAATCTATTGGGGGGCAACTATTCTTTGTTGCACAATTTATAGCACCCAGAAAGGGTGAGTTTCCTTCTCTTATGGAAGTGGTGATGTTGTGACGCACTATCTCTGATGAAGGAGTTCGAAAGTCCTTTAGGTAGGAGTTAGAAAATAAAGTACCATCTGGCCTTTATATCATGAGGCTGTGGCAGAGTGCTCAAGAAATATTGGTTCCATTCCTCTTCCTTCCTTCCACCTTTAATATATGAATTTAGTACCACTTCTTGTAAATGTATGATGTCATCTGATTGTAGTCAGATGGAAGTAAAACAATTTGTTAATTATGAAATAGTTTAGGATATTTTTGTAAGAATGAGTGTTAATAATAATTTATACTAGCCATTAGGACTTACATTCATTATTTCATCTGATCCTGATAGAAGCTAGAAAGACAAGTATAACTGCAACACCTTGTTAAAAATGAAGAAACTGAGGCTCGGATATATTAAAGGGATTACCCAATCTATGGCTGCTCTTGATTTAAGATGACATTAAGTCCTAATAAATCCATAATAAGGTGAAAATATCATAGGTTGAAAAATGCACTTAATGGACCAAACCTACTGAACATCTTAGCTTAGCAGCACGGTACCCGGTAGAGGATTGGTTGTTTCCCCGCATGCTCTTAGGCCTGATTGGGAGCTGTGGCTCACTGCCACTGTCCAGCATCTCAAGGTTACTGCATATCCTTAGCCTGGGAAAAGAACAACATTCAAAATTGGAAGTATAGTTTCTACCGAATGTATATACCTTTGCTCTATCTACCTACCTATGTAGAACCACTATACGTTTCAGACTGTTTATATATAGTAGGTGATAGAGCAGAATCTGGAAGCTAGATATCCTCACTCCAAATCCTATGTGTTTTTAATTATAACCTGAGGTTATGCTTTGGGAATAAAAAATAACCTGTTGATAAAGTAGGACATTCTATCAGTATTGGTGGGAGTAAATTATTCAAGTCAGTGAGCTCTGAAGTTAAAACAAAGAAGGATTACTGATGTATTATTCTGTTTTTCATTACTGTAATGAAATACCTGAGGTGGAGTAACTTTATAAAGAAAAGAGTTTCAGAGGCTGAAAGTCAAAGATTGCCACACTGAGGACCAATCTTCCAAAACATAAACCCTTGAGGGACAGACCATATACAAACCATAGCAAGTGACCACTTACTTTGCATTTGAATATTCAGTTTTTTGAAGGAATGGGAATATAGTCATCTTTTTAAATGAAGGGCCATAATTTTCTTTATTGAGTACCAAGAGAAAGTAGGATTTTAAAAGTTAAATTTTTTCTCTATTTATATGTCATGGCTATAGTAATAGATAAGCTGTGGCATATTCTGAAGATAACACTGCAGCAAAAGCATTTAATACTACCATGTTTGAGGGAGAGAGATATTTTAAGTTTCCATTATTGGAAAAGTACAAACATTAAGAAAGCAAATATTGAGTTTCCCAGAAATAACAATCTAGTTTTCTAATGCTTAGAGTCTTATATAAACAGCTTAAATATTTTAGCTTAACTCATCAGTGGATGTGGTTAATTTGATTAAATGACTTATTTATCTGATTATCAAACTGATCAAATTTTAGAGGCTAGCCCAAACCTCTCATATTTCACATGAGGAAATAGAGAATTGGGAGACATTATGATTTGCTGAAGATCATGCACAAATTATTCTGCAGATTTCTTACTGGAATTCACTATTCCTGACTTTAAATCCACATTCCTCTTCCAATAAATCACCTTACTTGATTTTTATCACACTGTTCTTCAGTCAAAACCTTGGGTGCACACATTCGAAGATTTTAGAACATCCTCTGATGACTCATCTTTCAACAGGTGAAACATTTAAGAACAGAAGGCCTGGTATTATAAACAGGATTGCAAAGAGAAGCCCTACGCTGACAGGAAGAGAAATAATAAATGGCACCTTTTTCATCTCTAAACTCTCTAATTCCAAGAAAACACCCTTAAGCCTTTGCCTTGGGTAAAAATATTTGAAATGCCAAATCTGGTTATCAATTCATCTCTATGTGTGTTGGGAAGGATTACTATAGTTAAGTATATTCTAAGCCTGTTTATACCCAGCATTACTCCTGATATTCCAATAAGAGTGCCTATTTTTATTTTTGAAGTGACACTAACCTGAGAAGAAAGGAAAAAAGAGTGTGTTTAAGCCATTCTTCAAAGCTCATCTCTATGAAGCTATTTTGATGTGTTTTTTTAAAGAAGCAAGCTGCTGCTAAATTAGATAGTCTCACTCTCACATTCTTTGAATACAAATAACAAATGAACGTGATGCACTTACAAAGATTGATTATCAAATTTGTAATTCTGCTTATTTTATGCTGTAACTATGCCTTAGAATTGAATATAGAGACAACTAGTCACAGAGGGACACTTTTAGTATTATTGTTTTCACATCTTCATATGAGAGTAAATGGGGAAATCTCCTTATATGCATACAGAGTGCATACACTATGGAATTTTCACATGTACTCAATAATGCCACGGAGATATGCATAAGGGTTTTAAGTGATTAATAATATCTGTTGAATAAACAAACTTGGATATCTTTGAGTCAGGTAGTGTGCTGCTGATTGTCATTTTCACTATCTTCACAGAGTGCATACAAATTCTTTTCTAGGGTTCGTAACACCTGACAATAATTATTAGTAACATTTCTTACATTCACAGAGTGTTCGATATTATTAGATATAAAACTATGATTGCAGGCTTAAGGAACAAAGAACTCTTTTTATTACTTTAACCATATACCCATAGATACTCTGCAAATACAAAATTAACATTTTCCAAACTACTTGTGTTTTTAACTCCCAGTTACAACCCCAAAGGCACAAGAAATTAAAATGAGGATGAATATGTGGGATTTCATTAAACTGAAGAGCTTCTATGCAGCAAAAGAAACTATCAAGAACTTTAAGAGAGAGATGACAGAATGGGAGAAGATCTTTGTCAGCTACTCCAATAGAGGATTAATAATATCCAAAGAACTCAAGAAACTTACCACCAAAAAGAAAAACAAAACAAAACAGAAAACAAATAACCCAATCAAAATCTTCAGATTCAATGCAATCCCTATTAAAATCATGGTCATTCTTTATAGATCTAGAAAAATCAATCCTTAAATTTATATGGAACAACAAAAACCTAGAATAGACAAAATAGTTCTCAGCAATAAGAACCATGCAGAAGGCATCACAATACCTGACTTCAAACTATACTACAGAGCCATAGTAATAAAAACAGCATGGCATTGGCATTAAAGCAGACACCTAGGCCAATGGAGCAGAATAGAAGATTCAAAAACAAATCCACACACTTACAGACAATTGATTTTTGACAAAGGGGCCAAAAACATAGGCTGAAAAAAAGAATTTTCAACAAATGGTGTTGGCAAAATTGGTTATCCATATGCAGAAAAATGAAAATAAATCCCATTTTCTCACCCTGCACAAGAGTCAATTCAAGATGGATCAAAGACCTGGAAATTAGACCAGAGACTTTGCAGTTACTTGAAGAGGACATAGGACCAACAATCCAACATATAGGCTCTGATAAAAATTTCCTCAATAAGACCCCAAAGACACAAGAAATTAAAACGAGGATTAATACGTGGGATTGGATTAAATTGAAGAGCTTCTGCACAGCAAAGGAAACTATCAAGAACCTCGAGAGAGAGAGCTGACAGAATGGGAGAAGATCTTTGCCAGTTACTCCTCTGATAGAGGACTAATACCTAGAATATACAAAGAACTCAAGAAACTCACCACCACCAAAAAAAAAAAAAACCAAATAACCCAATTTAAAAAATGGGCAAGTGAACTAAATAGACACTTCACAAAAGAAGAAATACAAATGGCCAAAAAATATATGAAAAATTGTTCAACATCGTTAGTAATAAGAGAGATGCAAATCAAAATACCCTGAGATTTTACCTAATCCCAATTAGAATGGCAATCGTTAAAAACACAAACAACAACAAATGCTGGTGAGGTTGCGAAGTAGGAACTCTGATACATTGTTGGTGGGATTGCAAATCCGTGCAACCACTTTGGAAGACAGTGTGGGTGCAGGGTCCTCAGAAGAATGAGAATGAACCTACCATATGACCCAGCTCTACCACTCCTGCGTATCTACCCAAAAGAATTGAAACCAGACTACCATAGTAATGCATGCATATCTATGTTTATAGTTGCACAATTCATAATTGCCAAACTATGCAAGCAGCCAAGATGTCCATCAACAGATGAATGGATTACAAAATTACGGGACATATACACAATGGAATTCTACTCAGCCATAAATAAGAACAAAATTATGTCATTTACAGGGAAATGGATGGAACTGGAGAACATTATGCTAAGTGAGATTAGTCAGTCACAAAAAGTGAAAGACTGGATGTTCTCCCTCATATGCGGAAGCTAGGGAGAAATTGGGACACAGGAGGAACTCCAGAAAAAGGAGGAGAAACCTTAGTGGAGTGAAGAAGGGGACCTAACTGAGGGAGACCAGAGGGGACAGGAAGACTTGAAGAGGGAAACACATCAATGGGCATGATGTACATACACAAACTTAAAAAAGCCAATCACTGTGTGGAGCACAGGAAGGTGGGGAGGGAGAGGGAGTGGGGTGGGAACTGGGGGAGGGCTCAAAAAGTGCTGTGTGCATGTATGCCTCTATCACCCTGAACTTCATCAAGATGTATGATTACAATGCACCAATAAAAAAAGAATAATGCAATATTTATTAAAAAGAAGAGAGAATCAAAGTCAAAAAAGGGCAACTAAATAGACACTTCACAAAAAGAGGAAATACAAATGGCCAATAAATTTATGAAAAAATGTTCAACATCATTAGCAATCAGAGAGATGCAAATCAAAACTACTCTGAGATTTCACCTAACCCTAATTAGAATGGCAATCATTAAAAACACAAAAAATAAGCCGGGCGTGGTGGCGCACGCTTGTAATCCCAGTACTTTGGGAGGCGGAGACCAGAGGATCGGGGTTCGCGGCCAGCCTCAGCTCTCTCGCTCTCTCTCTCCCTGCCTCTCTCTCTCTCTCTCTCTGTCTCTCTCTCTCTCTCTCTCTCTCTCTCTCCTTAGCGAGGCTCTCTACAACTTCGTGAGACCTGGTTTCAAAATAAAGTATAAAAAATAGGGCTGGGGGCGTAGCGCAGAGGTAGAACGCCCCTGTGTTCAATCCCCGGTACCTCAAAAAAAAAAAAAAATAACAAATGCTGGCAAGGATGTGGAGAAGTAGGAACTCTACTACACTGTTGGTGGGATTGCAAATTCTTGCAACCACTTTGGAAAACAGTGGAGGGTCCTCAGAAGAATGGGAATGAACCTACACCCATGATTCAAACCACGTATGTTTTATGTCTTAGATTATTCCCTTTAACATTCCCAATTATCATTTAGAAGGTTCACAATTGACTAAGATCTACCATCTTTCCAGTTGCCACACAACCACCTGTGTTAGGGTTTGAGGAACTTTGAAGCAAATATAGAGGAAGTTACAGGTTCTTGGTCATCATGCTTATACCATTTTAAATACCTACTAAAAATCTAACATCAATAGAATCCTACACATATTTCTAGCAAAGACTAGTTACAATTTAACTTTCAACATTTATAGGAAATTCTGTTCTTTTTTAATAGCCATCATCCAGGAAACACAAAATAAATTTATATTAAAATTAGCATGAAGAAAAAGAAACACACAAATAGACCTGAGGGGTCAATGTGGTAAGTCAAGTTCTGTAATTTTTTTAAATGGTTATTCTGTTATTCTTGTGTTGTGTAATGGCTTTGTTGGAATAGTAAGCCTTCAACATCTGTGCACTTGGCTTACCTCAAGCCAGCTGGTTCCTCTCAAAATTGCTCATCTTTTGTTCTTACTATGTTCTGACCTGGGCCCCTAGCCTTAAGACAGCAATGTGCTTTCTGCAGCCAGGATATCCTCTTCAAGAGTGTCAGACAACCTCAAATGATTGATGTGCTAGTCTGGTGCTCTGGTATGTTTCTCTTTAGTAAGTATCCAGTAAATCTACAGCTCATTCTATAAGAATGCTAATTAGATCTACTCTTACTAACTTCATGAACTTTTTTTTTTCTGTTTCTTGGAGGTGAGGTTGAAGTTTACAATACAGTGTGTTGCTAAAACAATTTTTATAGTATTACATATAAATATAAAACATATTTTCAACCATGGGAAACAATTCAAGCAGTGAATTTAAGTAATCCTCTTCTTTTCAGAACTATGCTATGCATCCATACTGACACCCTACAGCATAATTCCTAGACCTACTCTGAAAATTAGAAATCACTTATTTGTTTCTTACTCTTTTTTCCCTATTACTCTTTGCTATGTGTGTTAGCCATCTTTCTATCCCTATAATAAGTACCTGAGGTAATCACCTTATAAGGAGGAAAGGTTTATTTTGGCTCATAGTTTTAGAGATCATAGTTCATGAACCTTTCTGGTGGGGGTACTGTATGGGAATGGCAGGAAGCATGTGGTGGAGCAAAACAGCATACCTCATGGCCAGGAAGCAAAAGAGAGAAAGAGGAAGGGGCCAGACTTCCACAGTCCCCTTCAAGGGCACACCCCCAATCACCTCAAGACCTTCTAGTAGGCCCCACTTTAAGGTTCCACCACCTTCTTTTTTTTTTGCGGTACCAGGGATTGAACGCAGGGGCGTTCTACCTCTGCGCTACACCCCTGGCCCTATTTTTTATACTTTATTTTGAAACCGGGTCTCACAAAGTTGCAGAGGGCCTCACTAAGTAGAGAGAGAGAGACAGGGAGAGAGAGAGAGAGAGAGAGAGCTGAGGCTGGCTGCGAACCCGGATCCTCCGGTCTCCGCCTCCCAAAGTACTGGGATTACAAGCGTGCGCCACCACGCCCAGCTCTACCACCTTCTAATAGCATCTCCCCAGGTACCAAGATTCTAGCACTTGGGCCTTTGGGGTCATTCAAGATCCAAGCTATAGCACTATGCTTACTGTTATCTGGGTCTTTGTCTCCCCCTTCTGAGGTCTCACCTCTTAGTGAGTCATGGTCTTTCATCATTCAAAGCCCAAGCATGGCAGGGACATGCTCTGTAGGTATCAGGTTTGGTTCTTTGCTGCAAAGATGTCTTCACATAACCACAGACCTCCTTCAGTCTCTGGGTGTTCATTCTAAACCTCTTGCCTTGACATAAATGGTAACATATCTTCCAGTCTGTTGAGTTTGGTTTTGAATCTCTTGACTGATTATTCTCTTAGGGCCTTTCAAGACCTCTCATTTTGAGGCTAAGAACTGAGTTTGTGGCTTCAACATTTTGCTTTCATTCTTGATCATGTTCGGACTTTCCTCCAGACAGGTAACTTCCCTCAGTAAACTTCAAGACCACTGTGGTGTCTAGAACCCTGTAAGTGCCTCAGCAGTGCCCCTGCAGAGAACACACTCAACCTGCTCAACGTGTGTGTCTTAAGCACCAAAGTAGTTTGAGAGCAAGGTGGGTGAGAGGAAAAGGAGCATTTCTGGGATAAAGAAAGGTGGGCACATTTTTTGACAGTGTTTGGGTTCTTTTAGTGTGGCTGTGACCAGTACAATGATAAAAAAAAAAATAGGTTTAGTTCAGGTCATTTAAAAAGTTTTGCTTTAGTATATCTTCATTAAGTTGTTTCCTCAGAGAGATCTTATTAGTTCAAGAGAAATTTGATAAGCATTCAGTAGAGAAATTGGGCAATATTCTGACTGAGTTACTAAAATTAACATCCTCACCACTGAGGAGCGATGGACATAGGGTACTCCAGAAGTGACACCCAAAAGAACACAACTTCACGTATTTCATATTTGGCACAGGATACATGACTTCAATGTGCCTATTAGGAAACATTACAGGAAACCAAAACGGAGTTTTTTATTATTAAAAATGGAATTATTGTTTTCAAAATTCTCAGTGGTATAAAAGAAAAGCTTTACAGAAATGTTCCAGAACAAAGGATACTGAAGAGACTAAATGTAATACCTGATCCTAGGTTGAGTGCTGTAACAGAGGAAAAATAACACTATAAAGAATATCATTGGGTTAATTTATACAATTAGAATACAGATGAATGCAGATGACAGATTAAATGCACCATTTTAAATTTACTTGCATGTAAGACAATATTCTTAATTTTAGGAAATAGACACTGAAGTATATGGGAGTGAAGGGATACGCAACTAACTTTCAAAAGATTTAGAAACATCTTTGTACATGTGTATACACACATACATATACATGTTTTATGTGTGTATATGTATACATTTATGTACACATGCGTACATCTATATGTAGGGAGAGAGAGAAAGTGAGAGTGATGGGTGCACTCATTTGATGAAGCAAACGGGGGAAATGAGGACAGGTGAATGTGGGTAGAATAGAGAGATATGAACATTTGAAGAACTATTCTCATTTTTGTTACTTTATGTTTGACATAATTGCAAAATAATATTCTGAAAAAATGAAAACTGCTCTAAAATGTCAAAAGCTTCCATAATTTACCACACATATCTTGACTTAGTCATTTTACAATGTAAACATATATCTTCCATAAACACATGCAATTAATATTGGTTAATTAAAAGTAAACTTTTAAAACTCCAAAAGCAAAAGAGAAAAACAGAAAAATACAGTCAGCTGTGGTGAGGGGCAAGGAAGACCTGAGGAAAGTATGAAATTTGTACAATAGACAGAAACCTCTTAAATGCCTGTTAGTCCAAAGGAGCAAGAAAATACTTGAATAAGCTCCAATTGGAAAAGAAATTCCTATTAAGACTAGAGTACATACTTACTCCAAGAGAAGATCCTTTTCTTTTCATATTCCATAAACATTTAGGAATTGAGATATCTTGTCTTTTAAGGAGACATATTTAAAAATGACCTTGCATATTAGAGTTTGTATTGTTTGTACTACTATACACTAAACATAATAAATGTAATTTGAACGTAACAATAAGACGATCATCACTGTGGATCATCGCTATCTGAAAGTTAGCAGATAGAGAGATAGTGCCAAAATAAACAAGTAGACAGTGAGATCGGACATTCAAAGTACATTATTGTGTTACTGGAACATCTGGTACTAACACTGTCAAGTTTACATATGTTCTCAAATACTTATTTATGTAACAATCAAATGCTAAGCATTCCAGCTGCACTTGTAAACTTTTTATGAACTGAAGTCATATGCACAAGCTCAGCTAAATATACTTCGCAGAGGGAGGAGCGTGAGGAAACTCTTAACTCTCAGAAGTGCAGTTTGATCGCCGTCCAGCCTTCTGGCAGTGTTATGGACCTGGGGCTGGTAAAAGAGCCGCGGCGGTTGGCTCATGAGGATTCATTTCATTCTAGCAGGTAGAATCCTAAATACCTAACCAATGGTCATGGTCATGACTTGGCAGTTACTTTTTTGGATATAATTTACTAAGGAAAAGAAAATGGCATAAGGGAAAAAATTAGAACAAATGACATGATAATGTAAAGTCATTAAGAAAAAGAACACTTGATAATAAAGTGAAAAAAAAAAGTTGCCCTCAATCCATCTGGAGCTAGCACAGGTAGACTGAGTGACTGTGGCAATGCATAAATGAGAAAAGACGGTACAAAAGAGCAGGGGTTTGGTATGATAATCATCTAATATTGCTCCTAATGAAAACTGGTTCCGGGAAACTTGCCTCTTTAGAGACGGAATCAATAGAAACAGCCTTAAACCCGTTTTGATGTATATACACAAACTTATAAGACTCAATCACTATGCTGAGCACGAAAGGAAGGGAAGGGGGAGGGAATAGGGTGGGAGTTGAGGGAGGACTAAATGAGCAATGTGTGCATGTATGATTCTGCTACCCTGACACTTATCAAAATGTAAAATTATAATGCACCAATAAATGAATATATAAAAAATTAAAAAATAAATAAAATAAAAGGGCAGGGGCAGAAGGAAACAAGTATTTCTATGCTCTGCTTTCCTCTTCTACTAACAAAAGGAAGCAGACACATATATTTTCCTCAAAGTTTGTCTAATCATTACTTAAATGCATTTTTAGAGCATGAAGTATTGCAAAATAGAACTAACGCACCAAGGTCTTTATGAATGGAAGAAATCAAAGTGAATTCTCTCAAGTTGTGGTTAAAAGATCATATTCTGTGGGACGGGGTGGGGATACAATTCCCTTCCATCCTTGATCTGAATAGCAGGATTCGAGAATGCCTTTAGTCTTAGCCAGATGTTTCAGAGTGATTTGTTGGTCTTGAGGTACGAATATCCGTAATTGGTGGGATCTTCTTGTATGTTCTTTCTAGTTGTAGGTAGCAGTTTACTTGTGCCAGCCCTTCAATCTTGGGTCTAGGGATTTTTTTTTGTACTAAGTCATAGTAGCTTTAGCACAGTGGCTCTCAACCTTAGATGCACATTTGAATCACTTGGGGAACCTGTAAATAATCACAAACCCAGGCCCCATCCTAGAACAATTAAATCAAAATGAAACTCGGGCATTGGCACCACTCAATTGTGCCGCTGAGGTTGAGGACATTGCTGAGAATGAGGGTGGGCATTCTTTATGGATCATGGGATTCATTTCACAAAAATGGCATTTTTGCAAAAATGAATGAATTCTTAAGCACTAGGTTCTTCTCTTTTAACTTGGGGTCTGGAAAATTGGGAGCTATAATTACAATAGCTCTGACTCTTCAAACTCGACCTCTTTTCCAATCTTAGAAACAGCTTCAGGCCAGGCGTGGTGGCACACGCTTGTAATCCCAGTACTTGGGAGGCTGAGACCGGAGGATCCGGGTTCGTGGCTAGCCTCAGCTACTTAGTAAGACCCTCTGCAACTTAGTGAGACCCTGTTTCAAAATAAAGAATAAAAAAATAGGGCTGGGGGTGTAGCTCAGAGGCAGAATGCCCCTGGGTTCAATCCCCAGTGCCAAAAAAAAAAAGAGCTTCAGTGCCAATAGGGGCTGTCTGAGGACAGGCATCTTAGCTTTCCACACCCTTCATTTTTTCCCATTTTAGAGGCTGAGGAAGGGTGGAGCAAGACAAAATGATTTTTTCTTCCACTTTTGGCAGGTTATGAAAAAAAGCATTTATTTTTGCATACAAAACTACATTGTGCAATAATGAATGTGAAGAAAGGGGTAGTATGTAGGTGGCAGCTTTAATCATATGCAGGACAGGGCATAATAACCTTTTAAGAATGCCTTTTAGAGCTATTTGAAACAATGTGTCATATATATGTAAATTTCTGGGTAATAGCATTAGCTGGTAGAAGTTCAGCTTTAAAAAGAATGACTATAAGTCCTGGTCTGCCTGGATAGTTCCCATTAATATCTATTGTCTCAGTATGATTCCTAATAGTACCTTCTTTGACTTTCAGCATTCTGTTTACATCATAAATTATACTAAAAGGGGTTGGAGAGTTCTTATTGAGCAGAAAATTCAGTCCAAAAGTAAAGACAAGATACTTGAATTACACATAGTAAGTACTCAATAAATATTAGCTGCTATATGATTATCGTCATTATAACTAAGTTATGACAGGTTTTAAAGGCAATTTACATGTATCAAAAGAAAACAAAAATGTCCATCACCACATTGCATTCACATCTTCGTAACTGAAGACTGGTTTTCTCTATATCTTCATAAGCGGTTATGTAGTATCATGTTTGAAAATAGATGGAAATCCTCTTACTCTTTTTTCTATACAAAAATATCATTCAAGATAATTACGCAAAGATTTCTGCCTTCAAAATGCCAGAGGAATTTGTATATTATAAAGCTAGTGTTTTAATAATTACCAAGTAAATACCTTTTCTTATGATTATTAGATCAAGGTTAGTAATTTATGTTTAATGCTTTGGGGCAAGAAAGAAGAGGAGAGAGAGAGAGGGAGAGGGAAAGGGAGAGGGAGAGGGAGAGGGAGAGGGAGAGGAAGAGGGAGAGGGAGACATTTAGATCTGCTTTAAGTACAGCTATCTGAAATGTTCTCTTGTTTTGACTTATTCCAGAAGGACAACTTGAAACAATGAGTAAATGCGTATAAGTTACAAAGAGGCATATTTTAGCTCAACATAAGGATTTTTAAAATAGAGTTGTCCAACAGAATGGATTGTTTCAGGAAATGATGAGCTCCTTTGCTGAAGATATCCAAATTGAGACCGGATGAGCATATGCCAAGGATGCTGCAGGAAGCATTTCTGCACTGAGCGGGAGGTTAGCCAACAGAAGATGATGCCTTAGGTTCCTTCCAACGTTAAATTCTATAATCTTATGACTATTCAAACATGAATAATGACTTTAATGATACAAAGTCTGAGTCTGGTTAAGAAAATGAAAAACAACAACAACCCCCCCAATTCTCCAACAGAAGAATAAGAAATTACTTGCTGAATTATTTAATTGGACAAAACAAAAGGATACAAAGCTAGGCAGAAAGCCAATGAACGACTGGGCAAAGTTTTTCAGTCTTACGGTCCTATGGAGACAAAAAATACAATTCATAAATTTCCAATGGGGGGAATCCTGACTAAAAACCCTAGGATCTCAATTGGGAATCCAGGTGTCTATATATTAGAAAACCAGGGATAAGCAAGAAGCAGATTAAGCATTGCAAGATCTGTAACTGAATCCCCAAATTAGAATAAGCTAATATGCCAATACTTTTTGGGCTAACCAGATCCATGGAGAACAGTAATATTATTCAGAGTCACTGGGGTGTAACAAACACAATTTTTAAGCATTAATAAAAAAGAAATAACAGATATGACACAAAACAGGACAGCAAAAAAGCACAGGTCTGTAGATGACTTATTGGAATTATCCAGTTGGACAAAAAGATCTATGATTAATATATTATAAAATAGGTGAAATGGTGAAGAATTTATAGATGCTATAGAGCTAGAATTTGCAAAAGAGAATCAAATGAAAAATTCTGGAAGTAAGGAAATGTAAGAACTGAAATTAAGAGCTCAATAGGTAGGTTAAATAGAATACTGGAAGCTGACATAAGGATTAGTGATCTGGAAGAAATATCAGAAAGGTTTTGCACTAAAACTTGGTAAATTAAAAGGATGGAAATACTGACAAGATTATACCTACAATATGGGACTGGTACAAATGTATACCTAATTGGAGTTCCAGAGAGTGCAGGGGAGAAAAAATAGGATGGAACCAACTGAAGAAATAAAGGTGAAAAATTTGAAAGTGAAAGACATTGAGGCAAAGAAAACCACACTTGAGTACATTATAGTAGAATTGTTAAAAACCAAAGAAAACAGAAAAGGAAAACTTGAGAATACCTAAAGGGCAAAAGTATGTATTATCTTCAAAGGTACAGCAATAAGAATCATGGTTGGCTTACTAGAAATAATAAAAGACAATGGAATGTTATTTTCAAGTTGGTAAATGAAAGCTGTCTTCCTATAATTTTACACCTAGCAGAAATACCTTTCAAGAATGAACAAAAAGACATTTGAAAATAAACAAAACTCAAGTGAAAATTTCACCAGCATATAAACATTAAAATAAATATTAAAGTGAATTCTGTTGGCAAAGAAAAATGATTCCAAATGGAAAGATAGAAATTCAGGAAGGAATAAAATATGACAAAATTTTTAAAAATGTGGATAAATTCAAATTACTATTGACTATGCAAAGCATTAATTATTATGTCCCCTGGGAAATAAAATATGTGTGAGGCTAAAATGATTGATAGCAGTAATACAAACGATGATGATATAAGAAGTTTACATATTTAAGGTCCTAGCATTGTCTAGGAAGTATAAACATATGAAGTTATATTAGATTGCAGTAAGCCCTGGCAGTGTGTTGTGCTTATTAGGATATGCACTAAAACAGTAAAATAATGTATAATTAACATTAATTATTATTAATTATTACTATGTAAATTGGAGGTGAGAATAATGAGCAACTTCTAATCCAATCTTAAATGATATAAAGAAGGAAAAACAGGAACATAAAACTACTGAGACAAACAGAAAATAGATGATAAGTATAAACACAAATATATCAGTAAATACATTAAAATAATTTTCTGATTAAAAGTCAAATGTTTTCAAATTGGATTTAAAAATGAACCTAACTTGAATGGCACATATATATATGTATATGTATATACATATATATATATATACACACATATATATATCACCTCACACATATAGTGTATATATACATATGTATATCACCTCACACAATGATAACAGAATATATATTCTTATAAGTACATATAAATAATTTGATAACACTCATCACGTATTGGGCAATGAGACAAGCCTCAACACATTTCATGAAACTTAAATAATATAGAGTTTATTCTTTGACCACCATTTAATTAAGCTAGAATCCAATAACCAAGAAATAACGAATAGCTTTCTTCATATTCCTAAAGACAAGAATAAATAAGAACTGCCAGAAGTTTTCCATTGCAGAAATTGATCCAGGATCATTTTAAATATTTCAAACTCTACTGTAAAGTAAATTTATGTTTATTTTCAATTACCAAAAAATTAGTATGGCATGTATTTTTAATAACTTGTCCTGGAGGAAATACCCAGCGCATTTTATTTTTTGTTTTGAAACAGGGTCTCACTAAATTGCAGAGAGCCTTGCTATGTCGCTGAGGCTGTACTCAAACCTGTGATCCTCCTGTTTCAGCCTCCTAAGAACTTGAATCACACTTAGCTTTTTTCTTTATTATTTATTTATTTACTTATTTACTTATTTACTTATTTATTTGCAGTACTGGGGATTGAACCCAGGAGCAGTTTACCTCTGAGCTACACCCTCAGCCCTATTTTTTATTCTTTGTTTTGAAATAGGGTCTCACTAAATTGCTGAGGGCCTCACTAAGTAGCTGAGGCTGGCCGCGAACACGGATCCTCCAGTCTCAGCCTCCCAAGTACTAGGATTACAAGTGTGCACCACCATGCCTGCCTTCTTTATTTGTTAAACCTACATATCAAGTTGCCCCATTTTATTTAATTATTTATTTATAAGTATACTTTTATTGGTGCAATGTAATTACACATCACAACGAGGTGCAGATAGGAACACACATAGACACAGCACTTTGTGCGTTTCCCTCTGGATCCTTCTGCACTCCCTCCCCTTCCCTGTACATGTTATTGAGATTGGTATTTACAATTTTGTATATGTACATAACATTATTTGAACTGTTTCCTTCATCAAGTCTCCTTTCCCCTCCCCACCTTTCCCTAACCCCCCTCCTTTATCTGAAGTCTTTTTGTTACCCAATTTCTCTCTAGCTTCCATATATGAGAGAAAACATTCAACCATTTTCTTTCAGAGACTGGCTAATCTCACTTAGCATAATTTTTGAGGTTCCTCAGAAGACTGGGAATGGAACCGCCACATGACCCAGCTATCCCACTCCTGGATATCTTTCTGGAGGAATTGAAGTCAGAAGATTATAACAATGCATACATATCCATGTTTCTAGCAGCACAATTCACAATAGCCAAATTATGGAACCAGCCCAGGTGTCCACCAACAGATGAATGGATTACAAAGTTGCCCCACTTTAAAGATATTAATATACAAACCTGAGATCACTAAGGTTTTGTTTGCAAACTTGGTTATTATAAAATAGCCAATTGGTCAACTGACTTCACATACTTACTTGGTTATCACAAAAACAAGAAAGCCTTAAGTCTACTAACCTTGGTAGACTGATTATATGGTCCAAGACTAGCTGGTGCCCAGTGAAAAATACTCTTGAATGTGCAGGAGGTGAGAGGTCTCATCACCAATCTTCAGGTCACTCTGGTGAACAAAGCAATCTATTTAGAAACATACTTCTAGCAACATGGTTTCTAAACACATTGTGATAAAGAAATTAAACATGAAGGAATAAAGGGGAGAGAGAAAGAGAGAAGGGAGGGAGGGAGGAAAGGAGGGAGGAAGGAAAGCAAGCTAAGGTATTGACTGTGGAAAGGCTCTTCTCGCTAATCATAAGATTATATTGTTCTGGACAAAGTGATTCATCGATCCTAAGTATTGTGTTCATTTCTTGTCCCTCCATAGATTCCATTGAAGCAACAATGGAAATAAAAATCTAAAACCATTTCCAATGCTGCAAGTTAGGGATGTACTATCAGCATACAAAAAAAAGGAATTCATGGAAGATATATAGCAATAAATTTATGGAAGATATAAAATGAGACTGAGAAAGACTGAGAGTTGCAACAAGGCTGCAAACCTGCAGACTCCAAAAGGAAAAGAAAAGATGTCAACTGCAACAAATTCTTATATTTTTTCCCCACACCATTTTACACAGGATTGTGTGAAAATTAGTCTGCTCATCCTTTCAGTTCACTAAAGTGCGCTTTACTTGGTCCTTTCTAGTATTCGGCCTAATGACTGTTTCATTTCCACAGTATCTTTTTTATACCTAGATGTTTTATCTGCTTGAAGCAACTAAAAATGGTAAGTAAATGGTAATAATTTTGGAATTATCTTTATGTCCAAAGTTATTTTTGTTTCGCCACAGATTATATTGTTTTGTTTATTAAGTTTGATGCTTCTTTGTGCTTATATTGGCTATTCCTGACTGTTTGCTTCTTGGTTATTTGTTTATATTTATAAACAAGGGTTTTGGTTGCTGAGTATTGTTAGCTGGAGTATATTTTAAGTGATAATGTCCCCTTGGCTCTGAGGATGAAGATGATTAATGATTATCTGAGCACTGGACACACTGTTAGTGTGGCTTATGTAGGTAGCATGTCTTTTGAATATTCATGCCCATAAGTCCGGGGACATTCTACCCATTGAAGTCTACTTTCAGAATCTCCCACATTGAATTTGAATTTCCATACTTGTGGCTTTACTCTATACTTAGGAGAGTCAATTTCTTTGAAAGCAGGGCTCTGGTGTAATTGTTCTACCAGCCTGTAATTGATTAACTGGCTAACCATATAGAGCCTATTCCTCACAGCTCCCTAAAGTCTTTCTCTTAGGCCTATTTCCAGATTCCCTTTGTTTGGAGGATATTTTCCATCTCTATGGAGGTGTAGGGCCAACTTTGTTGGGATTTGCCATTCATCTTATCCTATTTCTTTTATATCTTCCAGAAATCGGCATTGCTGATGGTGCCCTTCCCTGCTTTCTAAAGTTGCTATGCATTTATTATTGTTTTATATTTCTTCTGCCATGTCAGTGGACATTTGGTAGAAAGATAAAAGCAGTTAAAATGTTCAGTCAGCTCTCTTGAGATGTACATAAATTTTCTTGTCACCTAACATGAATTACCTGAGAAATTAAACAAATGAAATCTGATGACACTTACTAGTTTATTAAGATGGACGCCCTTTGTCTTAATTCCAATTCTCTACTCCACTAATGTTTTATCAATTCATCAAGAATCTCAATTTACACTCATACCAACACCTACTCCTTCCTTCTTTTGCATCTCTTTCTATCCTGGGCTACTTCCTTTCCACTACTGCAGATGATAAATCTTCTCTAAAGGTATTTCCTCCATGTTAGCTCCTGCTGTACTTCCTAACCCTCTCATTAGCTCCTGAGCTCAAATACTAATAAGCATCACCTGTCATTCTTGATGCAGCTTTCCTTTGGAGTTCAAATTAAATCCTTTGAAATTGAGTATAGACTGGAGGTATAGAGGAGAAATGAAAGAGTAAGAGAGTCTTCTAGTTCCATGAAGATTCCATTTTTACCTCATTTCCAAATCCTTTGACCAATTTTGTCTCCTTATATCCCAGAATCCCTTTACTTCTTAAGCCTTGCTATGAACATGTACCTCCATGTGTGGATTATGGACAATGATCATTAAGAACCAATAAGAAAAGATAAATAAGAGAAGAGAATAAAGGAAATTTATGATAACAATCCATATAGGAGAACCACAGAAGTAGGAACAAACAACACAACCACCTCGCAATGGGAGCAAACATAATTTTAGAGCCAGAGAAAATCACAGCATGAAGCTTGAGTAAAGATTTAAAGAGATAACCAATAAAGTGTCTGGCACTAGGCATTCAGGCAACTTGCCCTTCACACTGCAGTAATAGTTACATACCTGTGGGTAGACAGCTTGAAGATGATCACACACACTGAGACAATAGCGGAGAAATTGTTCATGTCTTCCACATAGGGATGTACCAAAATAATAATTTTCAATTATAATTCTTTAGATTTAAAAAGAGCTGCAGAAGATAAATTCATAAGTTTAAGAAAATGACAAATCTACTAATAAATTATCATTTTTTAAAACTTTTGAGATAAAGTATTACTATGTTGCCCAAATTAGTTTCAAACTCAGGAGGTTAAAAGATCCTTTTGCAGCCTGGCGTGGTGGCACACACTTGCAATCCCGGTACTTGGGAAGCTGAGAGGGAAGGATCGCAGGTTTGCGGTCAGCCTCAGCTACTCATTGAGGCCCTCCACAATTTAGTGAGACCCTGTTTCAAAAAAAAAAAAAAAAGAATAAAAAATAGGGCTGGAGTAGAATGCCCCGGGGTTCAATCCCCAGTACTGCAAAAAAAAAAAAAAAAAAAGATCCTCTTGCCTCAGCCTCCCAAATGACTGGGAATACAGGCATATTTACCAATGCAAATGTACACCACAGAATGAATAAATATACTGTAGTATGACCACACGATAGCATAATCTTCAAAAAAAGAGAAAAAAGTAATTCAGAGAACAATATGGATGAATTAATAACTATAATGTTGAGTGAAATAAACATAGAATACATAGGAATAAATACCAAATATTTCCAGTTGTGTAGAGTTTGAAAACAAGCAGAACTAATCATCTGTGATATTAATGATGAAAATTATGGTTACTTTCTGGAATAGTGACTGGGAAGGGTACTAAGCAGAGAGGAGGACTTCCACAGTGTTGATAATATTTTATTGATCTGGGTAATATTTACACAGGTGTGATAATGTGAAAATTCACAAAGCCCTACTTTTGTACTCCTTCTGTATGAGAAGACTTCAATAAGAAGGTAAGAAAAAACACAGTCTTTTAGATTTCCTAAAAGAGATTCTTATAGCTTACAGTTTTATTTCCTTCACCTAGAGGTGACTGGATAAATACTTTTCTTCCCACTTCACAGTTTGTACTGCCACAGTTTGGGTAATGCCGTGCCTGTGTTATTTTATATTTAGTCTAATTGTCCTTCCCATAAAATCACTGCATTTCCTTTTTTTCCTTGGTGTGGTAGACTATCACCCTGAGAGCACCCAAAAATAGTTCTGGGTAGGAGGTTTTAGAATGAATATTCATGTCTTTTTTAAACTAAGGACAATTTTCTTCTATCTTCAAAAATGTCTCTCTACCACAACGTATTTAATTTCTCCTTTTTTAGAAGTAGGATAACTTAGAATTTTCTTTCCCTATCTCTCAATTTTTCTCCCATATTATCCAAACTATTTGTTCTATATTTACCAGAGATCATGAACTTGTTCTTCTATTTTGAACTATATTATATGACTCTGAACATCATGTCCATCTCAGGTTATATCTACTCAATTGCCAGAATCCAAATAAAATGTGAAAACTCTCTACATGTTTCAGAATGAATTTATCAAAATCTTTGAAACATTTGGATTTTCACAGAATTTTATTCAAATATTATTTATTTAAATAACAAGTAAAAGAACAAAAGAAAAATAATGATGAAAATGCTTACAGATGAGTTTGAGAAGGATATTAATCCTTCTCAATTCTTATATTATAAAGACATAAAGTAATTAACTTGGATTTTTTTATTTTTTGGTACTGGGGATTGAACCCAGGGGCATTCTACCTCTAAGCTACACCCCCAACCCTATTTTTAATTTTTATTTTGAAACAGGGTCTCACTAGGTTGATGAGAGTCTCGCTACTTGCTGAGGCTGTCTTTGAACCTGTGATCCTCCTATCTCAGCCTCCCAAGTATTGGGATTACAGGCATGCACCACCACCACGCCTGGCTTAAATTGGATTTTTTAAAAGTGAAAGCCAAGTACTGAATGTAACATTTAAAGATCTATTTGAAGATGATGTTATTAAGGTAGAAGAGGTTTTAGACATGGCATTTTCCTATGAATGCCTTTGAATCAACTTTCCTATAGAGAATTTGGTTTTCTGTCTAGCTTCAAACAGTTTTTTGGTTTTGTTTCAATGAACATATTTGTGGGACTACAGCCAAGAGAATGTTCCACTTGGGGAAGGAGGGGAAACATTTTGTTTCCTTTTTTTTCCTAGGGATATTTTTGTGTGGAGTGAACACAGGGTGCCATCCAACTTCCAAATCTGAATAGCAGAGGTGACTTTGTCAGTATCACTTTGCGCCCAAAGTCAGTAGCTTTTCAAAACTGGACAGTTGCCACCTGACCTCTTTAGCTACTGCCACATTTAGACAATTGAATAAAGCCTATTGTTCACCATAAGCTATACCATTTTATCTTTATGCATCATTTACCGAAGGTGGATTTATTTATAAGTAAGGATTAACGTTCTAAAGTTATTTCATGATCAAATTTCTCTAACAACACTGGAGAATTATTTTCACAGTTACTAATAAACTAAATGCACCACCAGAATCCATCCAGTATTTGCTGAACATCAAAACTATGTTTTGAAACTATTGGTACCGGTATTCCATCAAAATAATTGTGTGAATACAACAAATTTCAACACTCAAATTTATTACTTGAAATTTCATATCTAAGTAGCTTGAGAAAAGTGCATCTATTATTTGAAAATCCTTTAATAACAGATTTATAGTACAGGTACACTGTTGACCTATGGAGAAGCCATTTTGCATAGGGATGAAAGCAGAGGCACTGGACATAGTATGCTTGAATGTATCTCACCACACTGACTAGCTATGCAAACTTAGCCTAGCTAACTTCTAGGTGCCTCAGTTTCATTATCTGTAAAAAGGGGATATACATACCTCATAGGATTATTGTAAGGATAAATGTGTTAATAAAGTACCTGGCACATAGTCAACATTAAATAAACTTAGCTAACTCTTCACCCTTTATTGTGGGAAGGCAACAGTGGAGATAGGTCTGTTGTGGAGAAAAGACATTTTTCAAAAATAATTACAAAGACAAATTGCTAATTATAGGAAGAGAAGAAATGGGAGGAATAAACCCTTATTTGTCTTAAACTTAAGAAAAATAGGATAAGAATATAATGAATATGAGTAAATCATTTACTTAAATACAAAATTGCTCCTTCCTCCCACTATGCCTTCTAACTACTTCATTACTTCTGTTATTCTCAATCCTTTCTAGCAGTTACCTCATGCCCAGATATTTCTTCTCTCCCTAACTCCCAGATGCTGAATATAAACACACAATCACATGACACTGAGGACTATTGAAAAAATTTGAAGGGCATCAAATGCAAATAGTCTTTTCCTTTTCCTATCTCTTTGTGATTTTTGCTTTGTTAAATGGATATATACTACTTAGTTTATAATTGCAATGCTTAGTTTTCTTTTGTTTTCCAAATTATTAATCAAGTTGCCCAAAAGGTTAAACCTTTTTTGCTTGTTGGGTTTGATGACTGTCTTCTAAACCTGTGTTGGTTTTCCTCAAATTTTCTATGAGTCTTGATTATCAGTTTATATTTATGAATAAGCATCTATATTCCTGATTATTTCTAGATACAATGTATGTTCTCAGTTACAGTGACAGTCTTTTCTCTCTGGTTCTGTTTCTGATTATGTGAGCTTTGGTCAAGCTGCCAGGCCAGTTCTTGTAGGCCTTTATCTTCTATTATGAGATGATCCCTAGTCCACATCTTTGGTACCAAATCACCCTCTGAGACTTTCTCCATGGGAGTTGTATTCACATACTTAGGGCTTTGACCTGGGTTTAGAAGGCAGATTCAGCTGCTTTGAGAGCAAGTAGCTGATGGAATTGTTCTACTATTTATAATTAAATAATAGGCCAGATGGATCTTATCCTTCCCAGTTTACCACTGCCTGTAATCTTGGATTTATAAATGTCATGCTATTTGCTTTATATATTCCTGAAATTTTCTCAAAAGTAAATAAGGAATTTAGGCCAGGCGTGGTGGCGCACGCTTGTAATCCCAGTACTTTGGGAGGCGGAGACCGGAGGATCCGGGTTCGCGGCCAGCCTCAGCACTCTCTCTCTCTCTCTCTCTCTCTCTCTACTTAGTGAGGCCCTCCGCAACTTTGTGAGACCTGGTTTCAAAATAAAGTATAAAAAATAGGGCTGGGGGTGTAGCGCGGAGGTAGAACGCCCCTGGGTTCAATCCCCGGTACCGCAAAAGAAAAAAGTAAATAAGGAATTTAAAGATATTAATATGAGATATAAGCAGGGTGTGGTGGTGCATGTTTATAATCCCAGTACTTGGGAGGCTGAGACAGGAGGATCACATGTTCACAGCCAGCCTCAGCTACTTAGTGAGGCCCTCCGTAACTTAGTGAGACCCTGTTTCAAAATAAAGAATAAAAAATATGGCTGGGGATGTAGCTCAGAGGTAGAATAGCCCCTGGGTTCAATCCCCAGTACCGCAAAAAAAAAAAAAAGAGAGATATATCAAGTTCGTGAATTAGAAGTTTTAGTATTGAAAAAAATGCAAAAATCTCAATTATCCCCTAATCAGTTTATATATTTAATGTAATCCTATCTAAATTCCTTGGTTTTTTTGGGGTAAATTGATACACTAATTCTAAAATTTCCATGGAAATGCAAAAGTTTACAAAGAGTCAACATAATTTTGAAGAAAAAAGCTAGTCAGTTTATTCTGCTGACTATTAAGACTTACTTAAAAGCTACTATAATTCAGATACTGTGGTATTAGAACAACAATAAACAAATCTACCAACAGAATAGATCAAAGAGTTTAGAAATAGGCCACAGTTTTATAAATACTTAATTTATGAGGAAAGTAACTCTGCAGAGCACTGGAGAAAGAATTACCCTTTCAATCAATGGTGCTGGTTCAATTGTGTATCCATATGGAAAACATAAAATCTGAACCTTAACTCACTCTATACACAAAAATCAATTCCGGGGCGGGGGTGGGGGGACTGTAGATCTAAATGGGAAAGGTAAACAATAAACCTTCTAGAAGATATCATAACATTTCTTCATGGTCTTTGGCTTATAAATGTTTTCTTAAACAGAACATTGAAAGCACTAACCATAAAGAAAAAGTGATAAATTGTACTATTATAAATTAGCAAATCCTGCTCATAAAATATACCATTAAGTGAAAAGGCAAGCAACAAAATGGGAGAAGATACATGCAACACATATTTGACAAAGTTCTTATATCTAGAATAGATAAAATAATCTTATATATCAATTAAAGGACATAAGACAGAAAAATATGTCTCTTAGGCAACTTTTAAAAAGCAGTATCAACATAGCTAATAAGTAGTTTGGCATGGTGGCACACACCTGTAATCCTAGTACTTGGGAGGCTGAGACAGGAAGATCGCAGATTCTAGGCCAACCTCGGCAACTTAGTGAAACCATTCACAACTTAGTGTGGCCATTCACAACTTAGTGAGACCCTATTTCAAAATTTGAAAAAAAAAATAGGGCTAAGGGTGTATCTCAGAGGTAGAATGCCTCTGGGTTCAATCTCTAATAACACACACACACACACACACACACACACAAACGCTAATAAACATATGGAAAGATGTTAAATCTCATTAGTAATCAGAGAAATGCAAATTCAAATTAAAATGAGATATTACAACATACAAACTAGCATAGACAAAATTTCAAAGAACAATAGCAAGTGTTGACAAGGATGTGGAGCAAAATCAAGACTGTTGGCAGAAGTGAAAATCAGCACTATAATTTTAGAAAATTGTCAATATCTTCTAAAATTGAGCAATACATACTTATACTACCTTTCACCTTTACTTTCTTATTGGATCCCTTCTTTACAGAAGAATTTTTTGTTAATTTTTTCATATTCACAATAAATGTGTGACAAAACACTAAGTTTTAGGAATTTATTACAGATATTAACGAATTTAAATGTTTTTATCATTGTTCTTGAAAACAATAAAATAAAATTGATTCTACTTGTCAAATAAAATAGAACTACTTCTTAAAGCTAATAGGTCTTTGAAAATTATATACATAGAAATACTAAGTTACATAAATAACTTCCAAGTCATTTTTACTTTTATTTATTTATTTATTTATTTATTTATTTATTTTTTTTTTTTTTTTGCGGTACCGGGGATTGAACGCAGGGGTGTTCTACCTCCGCGCTACACCCCCGGCCCTATTTTTTTATGCTTTATTTTTGAAACCGGGTCTCACGAAGTTGCGGAGGGCCTCACTAGGTAGAGAGAGAGAGAGAGAGAGAGAGAGAGGTAGATTGCATGCGCATGCGCGCTGAGGTTGGCCGTGAACCCGGATCCTCCGGTCTCCGCCTCCCAAAGTACTGGGATTACAAGCGTGAGCCACCACACCCGGCCCATTTTTACTTTTAATTTATTTTGAAATTAACAAATTGATCTGTAACAAAACGTTTATTTTATGTAGTATTCAATAAATACTTATTGAGTACTCTCAGCATGTCATAATCTTTACCACTTCCTCCCAT
>PVJS01018474.1:0-34828 GCA_004027185.1 Glis glis | reverse complement strand
AAAAAAAAAAAAAAAAAAAAAAAAAAAAAAAAAAAAAAATATATATATATATATATATATATATATATAAAGACACAGGTTAGTGGAAATTTTAGAGATGGTACTGGTGACAAAAGGGGTCAATTCATAATAATAAAGGGTTCACTTAATGACATACAATGCTAATTGCGCATTAACCTAGTGACAGAATTTAAAATATTTGAAGCAAAAACTGTCACAACTAAGATAAATATACATATTAATAATTACTTTTGGAAACTTTAAATATCCTGGTAAAAAATAAAAAATAGATGGGATGCATTGCACTTGGAAAACACCATCACGTGAGTTGACCTAATTGACCTTCATTTGACCCCACGCTCTGAAGCTGCAGGAAAAAGGTGTGATTCAGATGCACATGGAATATTCACCACAGTGGACAGTAGATGTGGTTGTAAAATAAGTCGCAATAAATTTTTGAAAGATCACAGTGTTTTGTTTGTTTGCTTAACCAACAATAGAATTAAATTACAAATCAGTAAAGAAAAATATCTGGAAAATCCCCCATATCTTTGAAAATGGAACTTCTAAAGTTCCAAACACTTCTAAAGAATGCATGGTTCCACGAATAAATTATAACATACTCTGAACAAAACTAAAGTGAAAATACAGCATGCCGAAATTTGTGGAAGAGAGCTAAAGTAGTGATGGAGGAAATGTTTTACCTTTAAATACTTATAAAAATGATTAAAATCAGTGACTCAAGTTTCTAACACAGAAACTAGAAAATGAATAACCTAAACCTTACAGAAGTACAAGAGAAAAAATAAGTATAAGAGTAATAATTAATCAAATAGAAAACAGACAAACAATGAGAAAATTAGCAAAACTATGTTTCACATTTTTTGTGTGTGTGTGTGAGCCTTCTACCTCCGAGCTACACCCTCAGCCCTATTTTTTTTTATTCTTTATTTTGAAACAGGGTCTCACTAAGTTGTGGAGGGCCTCACTAAGTAACTGAGGCTGGCTGTGAACCCGGATCCTCCGGTCTCAGCCTCCCAAGTACTGGGATTACAAGCATGCGCCACCATGCCCGGTTAAAACTATGTTTTACTTATTGATCAGATTAATGAAGCTAATCATCTCTAGCATAGTGTTATTCTTTTTTTTTTTAAGATACAAATTCTCAATGTTAAGAATGAAAGAGGACACATCATTTTAGGCCCTATTCACATTAACAGTCCAGTAGGGGAATACTTCAAAAATCGTATGCCAACACATACAAGAACCTAGACAAAAAAGGCAAGTTCAATCAAAGACACAAGTTATCAAAGCATATGCAAGAAGAAATAGAAACTCTCAATAGTCCTGTATCAAATCAGGAATCGAATTGATAATTTAAAACTTTTCCTTGATGAAAATACCAGTCCCAACTGATCCTACCGATAAATTCTATAAAATGTTTAAGGAAGAAATAACACCTATCTTCTCTTGTAGCTGTTTTGAAATACACAATACATTACTGTTAACTATAGCCACTCTATTGCACAATAGAACACCAGAGCTTACTCCTGTCTAACTGAAACTTTACACCTTTACCAGCTTCTCCCCACCTCCCTCCTCCCTCCACCCTCTCCAACCTCTATGACCACTATTGTACTCTCTACCTTTATATTTGTACATCGGACGCATGTGTTCTATGATGGAGAACAGCACAAGAATGTCCCTCTCAACATTTCTATTCAACATTGTACTAAAAGTCTCCGCTGGTGAATAGGACAAGGCAAAAAAAAAAAAAAAAGTATAGATTGCAAAGGAAGAAGTAAACTGCAATCATGTATGTGGAAAATTCTAAAGGACTTAGTTTTTCATCACTAACAAATATCTGAGATAAACCAACTTAAAAGAAAAAAAATGTTTATTTTGGCTTACAGTTTGGGGAGTTTTAGTCATGATGGATTGACCTTGTTGCTTTTGGGCCTGTGGGGGGGCAGCACATTGTGGTGGGGAGCATGGGGTGGATTAAAGCTACCTACCTCAGGGCCAAGAAGTGAAAAAGAATGGGAGGAGAGGGAAGGACTCGGATGCTGCTGGCCCCTTCTGGGGCATGCCCCAATGACTTGGAGACCCAAGCTCCTAAAAGTTCCACCACCTCCCAATAGCACCAAGCTGGGGACCCACCTTTTAACATATGGGCTTGGCAGGGGCATCCAGATCTAAACTCCAGCAGAGATCTATAAAAGAAAAACTATTAGAACTAATGAGTGAGTTTAGCCAGTGGTACATATATAATATACACCAATCAATTGCACTTCTGTACACTGCCAACAAACAACTAGAAATTGAAATTTCAAAAATAAGAACAATTACAACCGTATTAAAAATTAAATTAAATTTGACAAAACGTGTGGAAGAGCTGTAGAGTGGAAATTACAAAATACTATTGACAGAAATTAAAGAAGACAAGTCCATGGAAAGACATTGCATGTTTTAAATTAGTAGATTCCAGAGTTTGAAGATTCCAATTCTCTCATACTCTTTTCTATTGCTTTAAAACAACCCAAATCAAATTATCAGTGGGCTTGCTTTTGTACAAATCAATGGCTTATGCTAACATTTGTATAGAATTTCAAATGTCTACACATAGGCAAAATATTGTAGAAAAGAAGAAAGTTAGGACTCATTATAACTAACTTTCAAACTTACTAGGGAAAAGGAGGCCAGTTGGCCAAGGTTTGGGGGTCCTGCCATCCAGCTCATCTCACTCAAGGCTGCCTCTTCCTCCTTCTTTTCATACCTGTCCATCCCTAAGAAACACCTTGCACTCCAAGTCTGACCTGGAGATCAGCTTCTGCAGAACCCGGCCTGTGGCAAGCATCGCGCGAGTCCAAATTTCTCCATATTGCCACTACACTTACTGTCTTGCAAACAAATCAGTATTTGACTTCCCTACTGTAAAATTATTGCTAAAAGAAATGCATAGTTCCTGTGATGCAGCAACTCTTCTAGAACACAAAAAGAAAATAAACTTTGAACTATTTTAGGGAGGGACCATTGGTTCAAGGAAACATTTCCTTGAACCGTTTTGGGGAGGTTAGAAAAATCTAGATTTCAAAACCTGGGAACAAAAACGGGACAAGATAAATATAGAAGCAGATGTACCTTGTTTATATGAAACATTAAATTAAAAATAACAGTAGTTAGCTGGGCGCAATGGTTCATCTCTATAATCCCAATACTTGGGAGGCTGACACAGGAGGATTGCAGGTTCGAGGACAGCCTCAGCAACTTTACAAGACCCTGTTTCAAAATAAAAAATAGAAAAGGCTGGATGTAACTTGGCAGTAGGATACCCCTGGGTTCTATCCCCAGTACCAAAAAAAAAGTAATTAAAGTAAGCAGTGCTTTTGAAGGACAATACAACATTACTTAAGAGCCTCTTTTTTAGTAATTCCTAAACATTAAATACCAAAGATTCTATTTCCTCTACCTAAAAAAGAAAGTCAGCACTTATTAGTAGTTAGTGGGTATTTTTAAACCCCTGAGTAAATCCACATGTCACTATAAATGTCAATCAACTAACATGCCAGGCCCCAAGCCAGCAAGTTAATAGTTTGGATCTATCTAGCTTTGCTGTTCTTACCTGAATAGTCTGTTTATTTAAGTGGCCTTAGTGGTTCTTAACCCATCAAAAGTGTTAGTTTAACAAAAGAATACCAAATAATTAACCTCTGGTGGAAAAAAGGAAAGGATTAAAATAAGCAAGATTGATCACTTAGTCAGGCTCTGCAAACACCATCCTGATGATCTAAGAGCCCCAATAAACCAGCAGTTACACTCTGCCCAGAAAACATACGTCTTGAGCATTGCACTGTGTGAATTTCTACCAAAATAGATCAGTGAACTGCATGGCTAGTCTACACGAAGCAAAAAGACACACGCGACTGGTTTCTTTCCACTGAATTAGCTAAGCATCTCTTTTGCTGTCAGGAGAGCCCAGCTGAGAACTCTGCACATTTGTCTTCATGCAGTGCTGGAGGCTAGAAAGGGGGCCTGGGAGGTGCTGGGAGGGGGCGAGCTGCTGCAGAGCCACATGGGGGTCTGGACTTGCAGTGAGAGAAATAAAGAGGCAACAGGAGGCCGACCGTGCACAGCACCTCGGTCAGCTCAGACCATATGCTGGTTCCACGGGCCTCCTTGGTGGGGCAGACACCTCAGGGAAGCCAGACAGGCAGCCCTGCGCTTCCAGCCAGAGACTGAAGATGTCTGGACAACAGGGCAGGGCCCCCTCCATGCACATCATCACTCTCCATCGCTGACATCGTCCTCAGCAGGTGACTGTAAGGCAGGGCTGGCAGACTCGGTTTCCCCTCGGTGGCTCGGGGCCTCCTTGATGCAATGCAGGTGTCGGCCTGCTCCCATCTCGGCTGACTCCACCCCCCAGCTCTGCAGCCCTTCCCCAACAGCTCAGGGCGTCTGCCTGCACTCACTCATTCGCTCTGGGTATCTGGAAGCAGTTTGTCAGGCTGGGGAGAGCAAAGCCGGCCCAGCCTCAGATCGGCTTTGCTTTGTGCTCTAAACCCTGTGCAAGGTTATTCTGACCTATGCGCCAGCTTTCAGGGACAATTAGGGATGATATAATACTCCTTTCTCAAAAGAGCCTCTAATTCCCATATTCCTTAGCGGGGCCTGGAGCCTAGGAGGCTGTGTGGGAATCGGTATAGTCAGAAAGTATTGCTCTTAAGCCGGGCGTGGTGGCGCACGCTGGTAATCCCAGTACTAGGAGGCAGAGACCAGAGGATCTGTGTTTTGCGGCCAGCCTCAGCTACTTAGTGAGGCCCTCCACAACTTCGGGAGGCTCTGTTTCAAAATAAAGAATAAAAATAAGCTGGGCGCGGTGGCACATGCTTGTAATCCCAGTACTTTGGGAGGCGGAGACCGGAGGATCCGGGTTCAAGGCCAGCCTCAGCTCGCTCTCTCTCTCTCTCTCTCTCTCCTTGTCTCTCTCTCTCTCTCTCTCTTTCTCTACATAATGAGGCCCTTTGCAACTTCGTGAGACCCGGTTTCAAAATAAAGTATTAAAAAATAGGGCCAGGGGTGTAGCGTGGAGGTAGAACGCCCCTGGGTTCAATCCCCGGTACCGCAAAATAAATAAATAAATAAAAAATAAATAAAATAGGACTGGGGGTGCAGCTTGGAGGTAGAGTGCCCCTGGGTTCGATTCCCAGTACCGAAAATATAGAAGAGTCTTGCTCTGAGCAGAGGGACCGCGCACGCACACTTGACTTTTTCTCTTGGGGTCTCTGCCAGGCGGATCCTGCGGTTCTCTCCCTGGTTTCTGTCCTTCCTCTTCCTTGGAGTCCCAGGGCCTTTCCTGTCCTCTGTTCCCCTAGGTCCCGGCCGTCTCAGGAGAGAGGATCTACCATTCCTCAGCCGTATCTCTTCCCGCTTTGTCAAAGGCAGCAACTATGAGACAAACAGTCCGGTCTCTTGCTGATTATTAAACACTTTCCATAGCTTACTAAAGTCAATCCATAGCCTGTCATTCTAACAAAGTTCCTGGCTGATGAATACAATATTACCAAAAAAAAAAAAAAAAAGACTCTCCCCACCCATGTTCTGGAAGGAAGAGAAGCGATAGAGTCAGCTTTCTCCCCGTCGGCTCACACCTGGGCCGCTTCAGGCCATTAGCAACTCGGAAGCCAGCAGCATGGTGTGACTTGGCGACCTCTGTCCATCTCAGTGCGCCTTTCTCTGATCTCTTCGGTTCAAGGACACCAGGCCTCTTGCTTCTTCTGTTTTGTCCAGAAAGAGTCCTGATGTTAGTGCTCTTATTGCACCAGCGAAATGTAAAACCTTACTGGCATCCGCATGGTGGCGGGTTCAAAGGACAGGACAGGAGACCAGGCCAGGGGGAAGGACTTGTTTGTTTGAAGAGGCAGCGGAGTGGCAGGAAGGGTCACCTTCTATTAGCTGTGAATACATTCCTGAGGCTGCTCCTCCAGGTATTCAGGAAGTTCCCAGAAAACGAGGGTGGAATTGAACTTGTGAAAGTGAAGGGTCTATCAGCAGCGGCTGTCACCAGTCACCGCTCTGGGCGTGTTTATGTAACCAGCCCTTTCTTTTGCAGTAGGCCACATGTGACCCCAGTTCCTGAGCACAGACTGGGGTGAGATCCCTTAGGCGGGCTTGGCTGTAAGGAGTGACGCACAGGTCTTGTTTCCATTTGACACATTTCAGAAGAAAGTAAAGTTGGTGTGAAAAATATCGAGAGGCCATGACCTGAGGTTAAGACAGAGGAGGAAAATATGCCTGGAAACATTCCTTATTTGCAGCAAATTGGCTCTTGATGAAGACCAGTGCGTTGTACTCCTGTGAGTTTCCAGAGCTTCGCCTGTGATGGGCAAGACTTTGGGGAGCCCTCAGGGAGCCCTGAAGCTGCTGAGGTCTGCTCTTCCTGCAAGCGCTGGGGCTGCAATGGCGGCAGGGCCTGCCACACCAATAGCTGTGCACGCGGAAGGCGTGGCTCAAGTTATTTGGAAACTTTATATACACACATATACAAAGGGACGGTGGAAAGAAAACTCCTGCCTCACCAGATTAGTCCATGACAGGAGAACAGAGTAATAGTCAAGGATAAAAATTAGGGCTCTGCCTGCAAACTTGAGAAATAAAATGTATAATCTTTCACTTGACAAGAATGCAGAATCCAGCCTATAGCGAAAGATTTTTTTTCTTTTCGTATTAACTTAAATATCATATTACTAAGCCCAAGCTATGAGGCCTTTTGTCCCTGCTATGAACCAAACTAAAAGTGTCTTTTTGCTTCCAACTAAGATTTCTTCTTTCCTGTTTGCATGTGAGCATGCATGCGCGCGTGGACACACACACACGTGCACACCTTTTAGAATCCTGCAATATCTTCCCCAATTCTACCAGAGAATTATACACTTGTTCTTGGTAGCTTTGTAAGAATAGTAGGTGCTCAAGGTTATTCTCTGAATGACACAGTGAATGGATGGGAAGAAAGATGAGTAGAAACAAAAAGAGAAGAGAAAAACAAAAGGGAGGGAGAGAGAGAGAGAGAGAGAGAGAGAGAGAGAGATTGACGGGTGACCACATGGATTAATGAACTTATTTCTGAGAACTCCAGAGTAATTTCATCTTTCAGACCACCTAGCCACTGGGATTATGAGTCTCTTGCAAAACGCAGTTAACATGTGCAGTGTGGGCACCTGTTCCCCAGATCTGATTTCACCATGGTCCACCAACAGCTGCCAAGTGCCAAATGCCCGTGGACACCTCAGCCATGGCCTCCACCCATGTGAGCAGGAGGTGGAAGGTCCCCTGTGTCTTGACTGGCCTCAGGGTGCGTGACGACTCCATGTTTTTCTTTTTTATGCTCCAGTCCTTAAAAAAGAAAAAAAAGAATGACTCCATGTTTTTCTTTTTTATGCCCCAGTTTGCAAAAAGAAAAAAAGAAAAGAAAAACTCCACAGCTGCGCCCACATACTCTTTTTAGTGACCTCACCCATGCACATGGTTTTAGGCATGATTTTATGAGCAGTGAGCGAGACCTGCTAACTTCAAGATGTTGGTTCAGGAAGAGATCGCCAGCATTTTGTGAGCCGGGTTGACGTCTCTTAGTATCAGAAAACAAACCGCAGCAAGAGCAGTACCACCATCAACCCCGTCTACCTGACTCCCCTGGATTCACAAAGCCTCAGAGAATTATGCAGTTCATGCGTTCATGGAGACGTGGCCCTGTGTTTCCCGAACCCACCTGGTCAACTGTGTTCACACGGGCCTATCTGTACACACAAGCGGCATTTCAGCTGTCTACTTTTTGTTTAAAGCTTTGTGTAACAATCATAGCAACAAATCATAAAAGTGTCACCTTGTGAGAACACTGCTCCAGGTTCAATAAGTGAAGGGTTTTATTCTGAGATATTTTGTTTTCAATATGGGTCACAAACAGTCAGATGACTCCTTCCTGCGTGCAACTGTACTAAGTACTTCATATTTTGCATTGTCAGATCAGCCCCCTGCGAGGCATTCTGGTTTGGGCTCTTTTCTAGTTTAGAAGGATAAAGAACTTGCCCAAATCTACCCAGCAGGTAAGACCTGCTGGCTCCTATATTCATGCCTGATGTGCTAAAACTTGCTGCTTTCCTAGAGCAATTCTATGTCCAGGCAGGATGGAGTTGGATAGCAGATTCCAGGTGGAAATCTGCTCAACGTGCACCTGCTTCCTCTGCCAGGGTCCATGGAAGGTGCTGGCAAAGAGTTTGCTGGGGAGCCTGCTGAGCATGAGCCTCTGAAGGTAGGAGACTCCACACACCTAGAAACAAGCACAAGACTTCAGGTACAGTGGAGTTCTCTAGAAGCTTGTTGCAGGAATGAATGAACGAGTACACAGATGTGGCGAAGCGCAACACGGACGAGTGTGGATTGTGCTCTGGCTGGACAGGCTTTTTGGCTCCCACCGTCCAAGGCGCATGGCATTAAATTTTCCAGCTCACAATGCTAGCAAGTTGAAAACTCTCAGAGGGAAGAAGTGGATTGCTGACCACACCCTGTACATGCCCAGAAGAACCCACTTACCCAGGATTACTGGGAAGGGCCTGGAAAGGGGACAGGATGAGTCAGCGAGGTGGGCAGGTCTCCCTGCTCTTCATTCTGTGGCTGGTGCCAGCTCCAGGGGTTTTTTACCCCTTTCACCGTCACACAGCTTCCTGAGAACACCAGCTCAGAACACTTACTGCTGTGAGCTGCATGCAAATAAATATCAAAGGGTAGGAGGGCTTTTTTCCAGACTGTTCTGTGGTTTCTCTATCCCAAATAGGAAGAAATATAGTAGGGATATGGGCAGAGTATGAATCACTGGAACAGAAATATACAGGAATATCCTCATCCATGAGCAAGATCTAGTTCGTTCCTGAGCAGTAACAAAGTACAAGTCAATCATGAAAGGTGGGTGGGAACAAGTAACGAAGAGTCTCGGTATATTAACATAGAGACATTTTGAAAGGTATTTAGCTGTCATTGTAAACCATGTCCAGTTTTAGTCTCCAAAATGGAGGGCACTGTGGAAAAGCTAGTTCACACAGAGGCTAACAAAATGGCCAAATGTTTGGAAAACAAGATAAATGGGGTAGCTGTGTTTTTCCTTGTTGAGTGAGGGAAGGACTTAGGGCTTTCCAGTTTGGACAAAAGAATGCTATTGGTCAGTTATAAATCATTGTTTCCTCACTCTTTAGGGAACAGAAATTGAAAAATGTACTTTGATATCTGGCACTTAGGTCATGCTTTACACATCAATTGTTAGTGGCCAGGGTTCAAAGTTCTAGCATATTTAACCAGAAGGGGCTTAGGAATCTCATGAACATCGTTTTGACGATATTTTCTTCTGGTGGAAGTGGGGGAAGGCCTTAAGGCTCAGTACTGTCCCCCTTGATGCTTCCAACGTTGGGAGCCTTTGTTATTTATCTTGCTTAACATAATGATAATGTTCTTCTATGTGTGGTTAATGCCTTCTTCATTTAGTAGCATTTAACTAAGCACCTCTGGCCTCAACTAGGCTCTGAAGAAGCTTAAAAGTTATAAAAATTAGTTCCGCCATAAATGGCATCAAGACACAACACTGTGACACATATGTCCAGAGGACAGCCCAAGGCCCCGTGTGGCCTGAAAGATGGAGCCCTCATGACACAAAGGTGCGGGTTCTAGTTCTGTCCAGTCTTAGCAGCTGCTTGGGCTTGGACAAGAGTCCACTTTTCAGTGAACTTTGGTTTCCTTCTGTGCAAAGTTAGGATACTCTACTAGTTGTCAATCAAGACCACTGTCCATGTGACTGTACACTCAGCAACGGTGAGTGGCCGTCCATCTGTAAAGGACTCCTCAAGGCCCAGTGATGGTCAGTAGGAAGAGTATCCAGGAAATCTACCTGGATTCCTTTTCTTTTCAAGGGTATTAAACAAAAATCTCCAGACCCTTCAGAATTAATGCCAACTGAGATGTGATAGGTTAAATATGAAACCCAATATCTACAAACTGGATGAAGGAGGGAAAAATTTGCATTGCCATGAATGTTGTAATTTAGACATTAACTTTTAATGATTTGGATAATAGAGGAGAGTTAAGAGATGTGACATTTATGGGTAAAATATCAGTCAAAAAGCTGATTATTACAAAAACAGAACATACCATCTATCTCTAGATTCTAAGTCATTGACAAAAGGAAAGCATTTAATTATCTGACTACATTATTTTCATTAACCGGACATCGAGTGAGTTGGGACTCAGTGCTTTCTGATTTGCAGGGAGTCCTGGCGGATGCACCGGGCCCATTTTCTTTTGCAGTGTGGTTTCACCAGCTCAGCTTTCATGTACAAATCTGTGCAGGGCTCCGCCTAGGACCACACTCTTTATTCCAGGGAGATAGCAGAGAAGTTCAATAAGCAGAAAAAAGTTAAAGGTCACAGAAGAGGGTATGTGTCTCATGACAACACAGGGGCAGAGACAATGGAAAGTGATTTCAGAACAGCTGTCTGCTTTGTCATCGAGCAGAGAGTTGCACCCAGGGAAGAGACAGCAGAAGAGAAACACGGGCACCTCCAGAGTCCATCGGAGCCCTTCCAACAGTGTCTCACGTAGGAAGATCAGCCGGCACTTCGTAAATCATCTTGGGCCTTCAGAAGAGGAAAGAAAAGCAGCTCCCTAGGCGTAAGCCTTCCCGCCCGTGTGAAGGGGGGCTCACTTCAAAGCTTCATTTGGCCCCAGTGAAAGCCCATTAAACTCGGTGCACCCACAGAGGAGGTGCATGCTCAGATTTCCTCCGAAAACCAAAAACGACTCCACTTTCAAACCTGTGGTTTCAAAGCTTATTCTTGTAATCCCAGGTCGGGATTCTCAGTTGTCCAAGGACCATTTGATGCTGATGTCATTATCAAATGGCTTGCTTGGCGTCGCAGCCCTGACATTCTTCGGAATCGCCTTTGTTTTCTTCAGTAATAAAGTCTCCCGTCCTAAGAAAAAGATTCCCGGGAGTTGCTACAGATTGGAAGGAGGGACAAGGAGCCTCAAGAGAGGGCCACTGTTTCCTTGACTCTGGTCATAAAGCGAAGTTCAAGTGTGTCATTCCACGCTAATTAGAATAATGAGGTAAGAAAATGAGGAGGAAATGGCCGCACTCCAAGTGCCCATTATCTGATGCCAGTTGACAAAGAAATGCTTCGGAAATTGGAAATGTCACATGAGGGGGACTGGAGTCAATATGGTCATTGTTATTCATTTCAATGTCAAGGTTTCATGAGTAGGGGGATTTTAAAAGACACAAATTACAGCTTTTATTAGTGAGTGTTGAAAATGACGCTGGACACAGTCTTTGAATTATGCTTCTGTAAGGTGGGCAGCTTGGGGTTTTCATGGTATTTAGCACAGTATTTAAAATTGAGACCAAATGCCCCTAAAGGATGCACATTCTTTTCCATGTGAATCTTTCTTCGAATAATTCCGTCAGTGTGAGATTGAATTTCAAGTCTACCTAGAGACCTATATGAAAAATGAACGGCCTGATCTTTGAAGGATTTAGTTTCACCCAAGACGCTCTGAAATTTTCTTTGTCTACATACGGTATCTCTGTCAATTTAATACGGTTAATGGCCAGGAATGTCTGGAACCACGTGACTCTCCCAGGCACATTTTCACCCCGTCTGCCTCTCTGACACGTTGAGTTTAATTTAACCAGGGGGTTGAAGCTAATTTCCTGAAGCAGTTTCCAGGGTCCTTGTGCAAAAAGAGAAAACTGTTCCCTTCTCTCAGGACATATGGTTGTGATTATGTAAAAAGGCCCTTGTGCCATTCTGGCACCCCCTCCCACCACCACCACCACGTCTATGGATCCGGCTTAATCGCTGCTTTGAATGTACTCATTTTCCAGAGCTTTCTGGGGCACGAATCAGCCAAGTACCCACCAAAATGGGAGATGCCCTCTCTTGAGCCCCATATCCCAGCACTGGCCACTTGGAGGGTTTTGGGGGGTTTTTGCATTGCTAGCAGCCCCGGGGGGTTGATCTGATCTCTTTCTACACAGACTGGAACACTTCACTGAGCGCAGTGGAGCAGGAGCAGGATCACTACCCTGGAAACAGGGGTTCTTCTAGTTGGGTCTTAGGGTGGCTGTGGCAAGTGCTCTGGAGACAGACTGCTGGAGGAGGAGTTCTCTGGCTCTGATGCTTATAAACTGTGACCTTGGGGGAGTTACTTACTCTCTTCCAAGCTTCTGCTTTGGAGGGGGCACGGCCCATCTCACAGAGTTGACCAAGAGTAAAGTGAGATAATAGACTTAAATGCGCTTGGCAAAGTAGCTGGTATGGAGGAGGCAATTAATAAATATTAACTCTTAAACCAGGTGTGGTAGTGCACGCTGGTAATCCCAGTACTTGGGAGGCAGAGACAGGAGGATCGCAGGTTTGTGGCCAGCCTCAGCTACTTAGTGAGGCCCTCTGCAACTTAGTGAGACCCTGTTTCAAAGATAAAGAATAAAAAATAGGACTGGGGGCATTGCTCAGAGGTAAGATGCCCCTGGGCTCAATCCCCAGTACTGCAAAAATAAATAAATAAAAATAAACAAATAAATAAGTAGATAAATATTAAGTCTTATCGGTCCTTGCCTATCAGATGGAAATAAGTCTAACGCCCCCTCAAAGGCCACTGGGAAGGTTAAAGGAACTAATGCATGGGAAGCCACGGCACATCTTGGGGTATGATAAACACACAACAGATACTGAGTGGTGGTTGATGCTATTCTTGTTATCCACGTATAGACATGGCGGCACCTCATCTCACAGATCCTAAGGAGATGACCATAGGAACAGGTTTCTGTGTCAGATGCAGATGAAGGCGTGGGGGAGGAGTCAGGTTCTAGGCCAGGGCAGCAATAAGGGGATGAAGAACCCAGGGCCAGGGCGCTCCTGGGAACTCCTGATGGGCAAGGGAAGCCAGAGACAGAGCTCATTATTCCCAGATGTTTCAGGTGGCATCTTGCTGGTTACAGGAATCAGACATCACCTCTAATTCTCCCCAGCCTACTGGTGAGATCTGGTCAAATTGAGGGATCAATACAAGGCACATGAACTAAAGGAGGGAAGAGGCTGATTGGGGACAGTGACCGTTGAAGGGAGTGGCATCAATTGGCTGTCCAGATCAGTCAGGTTCTCCAGCAGAACAGCAGGAGATGCAGGATATCTAAGAGAGGATTCCATATGGGACTGGCTCATGAGATTACGGAAGCTGAGAAGTCCCCGGATCTGACATCCACAAGTTGGAGACCCAAGAATGCTGGTGGTGTGATTCAGTCCACGTCCAGAGGCCGAGAACTATGGGGGGTGGATAGTGTAAATCCAGAAGTCCAAAGTCCAAGAATAGGGGCTCTGATGTCCACGCGCAGGAGAAGGATGTCCCTGTTCAAGAAGAAGGAATTCATCCTCCCTGTGCCTTTTTGTCCACATGTGGATTGCAGGGTGCCAGCCCACATGCGTGAAGATGTATCTTCATGACTCAGTCTACCTATTCACATGCTCATCTTGTCCAGAAATATCTTCACAGACACACATAGGAATAATGGCTTACCAGGTATCTGGACATCCCTTAGGTAGGTCAAGTTGACAAATAAAATTAACCATCGCAATGCCCATCATCTCCTTTTTTGGTGAATATGATTGGACCAAGTCCCAGGCCCAGAGGTCTGAGGACCAGAACCACGTCTCAGGGCTCGTCTGAAGAGCAGAGGCTTATAGTACTCCACGTAGCTCCTTTGACTAGACTAGGACTCTGTCCTCTTCTGGGCCCCTCCTTGTCCATCCCTGTCCCCTAGAACAGGGCACGATTCTGCTGTCCTTCTCTGATTATGACAGCAGAAACTGCCCCTTTGACTTCCCTGGAGGAGCAGAACCCAGCTTCCACTTTATTTGTTATAGAAACAATGTGTAATTAATGCTAGAACTTAAACTATTGGGGAGGGAGAACCTCTCAGCAAGTAGCAAGTTCCCTCTAGCAGTAAATTCTGAAACAAAACTCCTCACCCCTGACACTGAGCATATTTTGCATGACTTCTATTTCACCTTTCTTCCAGCTGAGATAATCCTACCGGTTCTTTCAGAAACTTCTCAAGTGCAGGCAAATCCCTGCCTAAATACAGATTCCCTTCTGGGAATCCCAGGATGCAGGAGGAAGTATTCAGGAAGTTAGGATGAGGCATTAGCACAAGACCTAGGGCCCTGGGGCAGGTTGCAGGAGCACCAGAAGACGCAGCGTTGACTCCTGATGAGCTATCCAGGTCATCTCCACGTGGCCGGGGTCAGCCACCAGATACAGACACAGAGGGGGAGAGCCAGTGATCAGGCCCAAGTGTGGAGTCCAGGAAATGGGCGGCAGGCCAGGGAAGCAGACATAGAGAGGGACATGAGTCAGGGCTGCCAGACACTGAGAGGTGCCAACCAGGGGTCACCTTCTGCTGGGAGAAGAATTTTAATCTCTCACAGGTGTCCTGCAGCTCACAGCCACTCGGTGCTCACAGTATATACAGGTTCTTCCCTCCCTCCCTGGCAACACAGGCAGACGCCATTACCACCTCAAATGATAATTTGTTTTAGCAAAAGTTGGAAAAAAATCTGGCTTCATAATAGTGCAAAGAATGCATGACTAGAGGAAGCTCTTTGTGGATTCGAAATTTGGGGTTCTGAATATTTGGGCGTAGGCTCCGCTGACCCACAATGCTCCTTAGACAATTCTTGGTGACTCTGTTCTTGAAAAAATTCAAAGTAAAGATGAATGAGTGTCAGAGCTGGGAGATCTCCCAGAGAGGTACTCGGGCCTGCCATCACCGTCCTCCTCCACTGGGTCCTGCAGATGGCAGGGTGACTGAGGGACTCTGCCTTTCTATTGGTGGCTCTGAAATCTTGGCCCACCAGGAACATTCCCCTTTCTCATATGGACCTGCCTCTTAGCTTTCATTGTTAACCTGTGGGCCGCTGATGGGTCTATCTCCTGCAGAGCCAAGGGGCAGAGCAGAGACTAGTAACCAGCATCGTCCTGCCTCTCAGCTCTCACGCGGACCCCCACAGGATCTGTGCGGTTGAGGAGGGTCCTGGTGGGAAAGGCCCACAGAGATGTCCAGTGCTGCAGGGTGACTGCTTTCATGAAAGAAAGAAAGTAGCCATAGCATTCTGGTAGCTGGCCAGACACCAGCCCCCCAGCATCCCTCGGCAGCTTCTGCCACAGCTCCATCCACAGCATCCAACGAAGGGCCTCAAAATGGTCCTCGCGCTCTGCCCTTCGATGGCCCTGAGAAGCTCTTGTCGCTCAGGAATTTTGTTGACATGCAGCTGGGTAATGATCTAATCACTGAGTTTCTCTTGGCTCTACCCAGTCCCTGAAGAATGTACAGCAAGAGTGTATTGGACACACTATTTGGCTGAAGTTCCGCACAGAGTCATGGCGACCCTTCTGTTGATAGGCCCCATATTCACAGTCAGAGGCTCTGCACACATTGTAATGTAGGTGTCACTAGGATGACGTGACCTCTGCCATCTTCCCAGCACAGAAGAAAGCGACCAGAAGGAGGCAGATCCGCGGTGGCCTCCGTGTTCCCCAAACCTTTCCATTCCTGGGCCTCATGTACCCAGGGAGCCCCTGCTTGTCAGAGTCTAGAAGAAGCAAGGTTGGAGGTTCTCCAGCCTCGCTGCTCCATCATGACCACGGGGCCCAGAAGCCGTTTTCTGAAAGTGATGCTCCTTCATGGCGCAATTATGGGTACAATTTTATCACCAGAACTCATGAGAAGGAAACAGTAAGTAAGGAAAGTACCCCCCAAAAATGTGAAAAATAAATCCTTACACAAAAAGAAAAATACGTTAAAATGGAAAATGACCGGAAACTATAATAGAAATTAACATATAATCAAGGAACTCAGTCTAAATGAAAGGGTTTCTTGGTGCTGCCCCTCTTACTCTGCTCTGGGGGGGGGGCGCTGACTAGAGAAACTTGACCTATTGTTGAAATCCTAAGCTGTGATCGAGGGTGACTTGCCAGCTGGGGTGCTCATCTTTATTTTCCTATGGATACCCTAAAGATGAGCCTCACAACCCCCACTCTATCAGCACACAGATATTGCAGGGCGTTCAGTAGACATCTGTCTAGAAGAATCAGAACCTCTTGGGTTTTCCTTGTTTTCCTCAAGCTAGCTCCACCCTGTGGACCTCCTCGCACTCTTATTCCACTTTCCCTACCTCAGAGACACAGGAAAGAAGCAGCGTCTTATGCATCCTTGTTGTGTGCTAGTGTACCCCCGCTAAACAATCCCATGACCTAGGCCCTCTTGTCCCCAGATGAGGCCTGGGTGCCTGGTGACCAGCTCAGTGTCCCAGAGATAAGAGCGTGTCCTTAGTGGGATGCACCCAGTCCAACACTTCTCCATTGAAAACTGTCACTGCAGGGAACTGGGAACAGGATGTTTTCTCCTTTACACTATGGCTTTCTGTACTAGAACCATTTAAAATAAAATATAAGATGTCTTGGTATTTAAAGTCTTTTTTGGGGTGTCTACAGAATAAGAATAATATTCTTGTTTGGTGCGTGCATACGTGTGTGTGTGTGTGTGTATGTGTGTGTGTGACTGGGGTTTGAACCCATGGGCATTCTACCTCTGAGCTACACCTCCAGCCTGCTTTTATTTTTTATTTGGAAACAGGGCTTCACAAAGTTGCTGAGGCTGGTTGCGAACCTGAGATCCTCCTGTCTCAGCCTTCCAAGTACTGGGATTACAAGTGTGCTCCACCATATCTGGCAGAATTACGGTTATTAATAGCAGTGAGAATAATTACAGAAGTAGGCAGGGTCTGGTAAGCAGAAGAAACCCTACATGTGAGGAGCAGGGGTCTGAGGGAGCACAGTAGGCAGGAAATGGGCACCTGTCAGCATGGCTGGAGCCAGCGCCAGTGTGGTGGAGGGACCAGGCTGGTAGGGCCCTCTCTGCACTGCACAGCGACACTCAGATCTGTTCTATTCAGTGTTGTTATGTGTTGGCTATGGAATTCCCCAGAAAAGCTCACGTGCTGGCAATGTAGAAATGTTCAGAGGTGAAATAATCAGGGCTCTCACCTATTGGTGGATAAATTCACTGATGGGTTGATAGTTTGAGTTGACTTACTGAGTTGTAACTCTAGGCAGATAGGGTGTGGCCTTGGGGACTCTATTTGTCCCTAGTCCCTTCCTCGAACATTCTCTGTTTCCTGCTGCTCTGAACAGTTGTCCTTCACCACACCCTGCCTTCATGTTGTTTCTGGCTTGGAGCCAGCCGACCATGGACTGCACCTCTGCAACCATGAGCCATATAAACCTTTCCTCCTCTAAATTATGCTTATCAGGTATTTTGGTCTCCGTGATGAAAAACCTAACAAAGACAAGCGTCTAGCCCACGCACGGTCTCATTTAATCTCTAGCATTCCTAAGAATTAGGTACTGTCATTCCTTTTTTACAGATAAAAACTGAAGCCGGGGGAGGGAATGGCCTTTTGTGACATCTTGCAATGAGCAGGAGAGGACCCTGGATTCTCCAGCAGGTGCGCCTGGGTTCTTGGCCTGTGTGCTTTAACAGGTAGATGTGCAGGCTGCATGTGATCATTTTCAACTCTATCCACAAATTCTCGTACATCCTTCCTTTGAGAGGTGACCCTAACCCCCCTCCTCTTGGAAGTGGGCTGGACTTAGTGACTCTTCCACTGGACAGAGCCTGGCAGAGGTGACATGTATGCCATTAGTCATTCTTCCCAGGTCATTGAAGCATCAAGTCGTGCTCCCTGTCCTCTCCTGGCTCATTGTCCCTGGGGGAAGCTGGTGGCCATAGCATGGAGATTCTTCAGCAGCCTATGGAGAGATGCAGGCGCCAAGGAGCTGAGGCCCAGCGAGCAACCAGCTGGGAACTGCGGCTGCCTGCCAAGGGCCCTGCAAGCGAGCCGACTCCATTCAAGCCTTCAGATGAGGATACTTGCAGCCAACATCTTGACTGCTGCCTCAAGCCAGGTTTCCCAGCTGAGCCGCTCTGGGAATCTGTGTACAGGCTCTGTGAGGAAAAGATGTTTATTGTTCCAAACCACTCAGTTTAGTGGTAACTGTAGGAAATTGGTACAGCATGATTTACAAAAGTAGGAAATGCCCATATAAAACTAGAAGGGTAACCTCTCCTTTGTCTTTACCCAAATCCCCCACGGAGATGACCAGCTAACAGTCTGGTGCTACCCTCCAACCCATCATGCCTCCAGTGAAGGGCTGATGAGTGAGAGAAGGTTGTGGAAGTGTGCCGGAGCCACAGCGTGTCTTACACAGGGGACAGACACCACTGGACTCTCATGGTGGAGAGATCACAGGAGGAGAGATGGAGCAGGTAAGATAAGAGGAACAATCAGTGATCGAGATGGGAAATGAGATGGGGATACTGAAGATGGGAAGATAGGAACAGAAAGGCAGAGCCTGCGAATAACTAGAGGTAGAACGAACCAGACCCACACCCCTTCCTCCAGCATCTCTGCCCACCAATAGGGTGAGGCCGATGACAGGGGTTTAGGGACCTTTGCTCATCTGGAGGGTGAACAAATCTGACTTTGATGAGCCAGCAACACCAATTCCATCTATACACCTCCTTCTACCCATGCAGCAGCACAGAGGGGCTGAAGGAGGGTCTAGGTTCTATAGCCACACGGTGCAGAATCCCGTCCTGACAGCTAGACCAACAGACTGGATACTCAGGGCTAGTAACAAGCATTTGTTCACTTACCATCTGCCAGTTCTTGCACTGAGACCCCTATGGGCATTTAAAATTTTCTCAGCATTCCTGCATGATAGGCACCTTCACGATCGTCATTTTACAAATTAGAACGGGGGCCGGCAAACTACTACCCTTCGGGCCAACTCCTGCCGCCACTCATTTTCGTGACTAGTTTTTTTGGGAATTCGGCCATGCTCCTCTGTCTAATGAACTGTCTAAGGCTGCTTTTGCATGATGGTGGCTGAGTCAAGCAGTGGCCATGGGGGTCTTCTCCCTTGGTAGGAAGAGCACGCCACCCTGGTTTAGGACAGGCAGGCGGGAGGCTGAGCAGCTGCTCCCGGGAGCTGGCCATGGCTGTGTGGCTGAGGCTCTGACCTTGGAGACCTGCACATCACTGCGCTGAGCTGGGTTTGAGCTTCTCGCCATCTGCTTTCCCTTCAGATTAGCACAAGGCAGCTCAGGGAAGCTGTAGTTTGAGGTCTCTCAAGCTCCCAGCATGGTCTGAGAGCCAGTAGGGGGATGTGGTGGGAGGGCCCTGGGAGACGGCAAATTACAGACTTGGGTTAGTCTGTGCTCTCTGTCTGCACAAGAAGCGGGCTCGGACTCCTCCAGTGCCGGGGGACATCAAGGGAGAAAACCCAGCCTGCAAAATGGGGTGCTAGGGGGAGTGTCTGCCTGGGAGAAGCCTGTCATCAACCGTCTCCAGCTGGCCTGTAAAACTGCAGAGAATCAATTTCCTGTGTTTCTCTGGTCGCATTTAGTTCTCTCCCCTTAGGCATATGTTCAGTTCTGGGTCTAAAATCTCTCAGAGCGTGGCTTTTTTAAAGTCTTCCTTTGTTAGGACTGGAACTGGCTGGCCCAAATGCAGAGACAGAGCAAAGAGAACAACGCAGAGAGAGGCAGGCGCTGCTGGAGAGGGGGTGACCATGCCACCCTGGCACCTGGGGCCCTAGAAGCCACGCTGGCCACTGAGAAAAGCATGCTGTGGAAACATGCATAGAAGCCTGAGCCACCATGGAGCCACCAACAGGTACCAGTTGGGGTACCACCTGTGAGAGCATTTGTCTAGATGCCCGGGATTTATCCTCAGAATTCCCCCCTCCCCCGCCTGCCTATGGCTTGGTCTGTCTGTCTGTCCTGTGGATCGTGAGGCAACCAGGCATTGGCAGAGCTATCAGAAAATAAAATTGTCAGCCAGGGGTCCCCCTCAGGTGAGAGTGGGTTTGAGCCAGGCTCCTGCGTGGCCCAACCAGCATGAGCGATGGGAGCATGTGTCTGAGAACATCAGTCCGCAGCAGGTCTTTCCACCAGAACCTTGTGGGCTCTGGTCTCTGGAGATCCCAGCTCAGGTCTACATCATCGTGGTGCAGGGGACGTGACCATCAGAAACTTCAGCAGGGATGACAGAAATGCAATCCAGGCGAGCGGGCACATAGCAGAACTCATCCATCTGAAGTTTGCGATGCTCCCACTGCGGGTGCGGGTGCGTAAAGGGGAGGTGGGAGGGGTATGGAGATAAGCAGATAAGCGAGACGCGACTCCACCCCCAGAAGTGCACATCCAGGGAAGCGCAACACACTAGGAGATTCAGGGTCACACGTGTGGTTGGCTGAATGACGGCCCCAAAGGTGTCCACGTCCACATCCTCAAACCCATGGCTATGCTACCTCGTGTGGCAGAAGGGACTTTGTTTATGTGGTGACATTAAGGACCTTGAGGAAGGGAGGTGGCCCTGGGTGACCCAGGTGAGCCCCAGGTGCTCACAGCCCAAGGTAAGGGGGGAGGGAGGGAGTCAGGAAGGAAGTGGGGGGAGGAGGTCAGAACGCTCCACCAGGGGACTCGGCCGGCTGCTGGCTCTGCAGACAGAGGATGGCACAGAAGCCCAGGAGTGCGAGCAGCCTCCCAAAGCCGGAAGAGGCAGGGAAGTGGACCCCAAACCAGGGCCCTCCAGAAAGAGCACAGCCTTTTTGATGCCTTGATTTTAGCCCAGGGAAACCCGTTTCAGACTTCTGGTCTCCAGAATTGTCAAATAGTAAATTAATGTTGTTTTAAGCCACTAAAGTTGCGGTGATTTGTCACAGAAGCTGTGGAAGCTCATATGCAGGGTCTGCGCGGGGATGGCCACATGCTGGGGGCCAGGAGCATGAGAGCACAGAGGGGCGATGTCAGCCCAGGCAGAGTTTTGAGGGATGAGTAGGAGCTGGGTACAGCCATGGGAGAGATGCGGAGTGAGGTGTGTGGGGACCCCTAAAGATGCAGGGGCAGGAGGAAGAGGACGGGGAGGCACGGGTGTGTAGGGTGCTGCCCACGTGCCTCTCATACAGCACAGGCACACGCTGTTCACACTAACCTGAACGGTGTTCTCCTTTTAATAACATGCTTTGAAAAGAAGTGTTTTGATTACAACTACCAACAGCTGGCCTGTTTTCATTGGCCACTAATCAGTCAAGACATTCATTCATAAAAAAACAAGCACTGGCTCTCCTGGTCGCAGGTAGACTGTAGGTGCCAGATCACCGTGCAGGGATTTTGAAATAAACCTCAGAGCTGAGCCGCTCAGGCCAAGCCACTGTGTAATCTTGTAGACACGTTGCCTCAATTTCCTCTATGATACTAGAAATATTAATGCATCTTTCAAACCTCAACAGTAAATAAATCTTGAAAAAGAGGATTTATAGTGTTACTCTTCCTTACTATACTCTTAAGGCCCTAATCCAGGTTTTATGTAATTTTTTAAAACTCAGTTCATTGGGGTAAAAATTTACATGCAATAAAATTTACCCTTTTTAAAGTGACAAATATATTAACAAGTGTACACAGACATGTAACCACCACTACTGTAATCCAAACACCAAGTATTTCCATTACCTCAAATGATTTTCTCATGCCCTTTAATAGTCCATCCCCGCCTCCCTTCTATTCTTTTTTTTTTTTTTTTTTTTTTTTTTGCGGTACCGGGGATTGAACTCAGGGACGTTCTACCTCCGTGCTACACCCCCGGCCCCATTTTTTTATACTTTATTTTGAAACCGGGTCTCATGAAGTTGCGGAGGGCCTCACTAAGGAGAGAGAGAGAGAGACAGGGAGAGAGAGAGAGAGAGAGAGAGAGAGCGAGCTGAGGCTGCCCGCTGCCCTTCTATTCTAATGGGGACAACTTGTCATTCAATCTCTACCCCCATAGTCTTCATTTTTCTAGAATATCATATCAGTAAAGTCATGTGGTACGAGCCCTGTATGCCTGGCTTCCTTCACCTAGTCTTATGCTCTTGAATATTTATTCTTACTGTTCATGGGCCCTAGACCATTCCTCTTTATCAGTGTGTAATTTTTCATTATTCACTCACCCAATGATGACATTGGAGTTGTTTCGAGTGTGGGGCGATTATAAGTAAACTTTATAAAATCATTTGCTTTGGGATCTTAGAATAGACAGACTTTTTCATTATGCTTAGGTAAAAATTTAGGAGTAGAACTGTTCATTTACATGGGAAGTATTTTTCCAATTTTATAAGAAACTGTCAAATCAGTTCACAAAGTGTCTGTACTATTTATTAGTAAATGGGATTGGCTAGAATTTCCATAGACCATCCAGGCACCTTATTTCTTCTGATATTCTCAACCCCTTCGTGAGACAGGCAGATCAGCGATCACACTGGATTACAGACAAACATGCTGAATCTGAAAGAGCTTAAACAATTTTATCAATGTTCCTGTTATCATTCAAAGTTCTGAGAAGCTTTAATGAGCCACCCAAACCTCCAAAAAGTCATTTTTGTTACGAATGGGGTTATCAGCCACAGAAACACAAAACAGTCCACCTGCCCCGGACTCAGAAGAGACTTTGGACTAAGACACACCTGAGCTAGAACCCGGTTTTTCCTTGTGTTGTCCAGGTAACCCCGGGAAAGTTGCTTAAACTCTCCGATCTCAGTTTCCTTGTCTGGAAAATAGGGATAATAACATCAAGTTATAGAATTATCGGTCAAATAATGGTATAATCCACTTTGTATTGCCGTAACAAAATACCTGAGGCTGGGTCCTTTATAAAGAAAAGAGGTTCATTTGGCTCACAGTTCTAGAGGCTAAGGAGCATGATGCTGTTACCTGCTCAGCTCTGGAGAGGGGCTGTGATGGAGGGTGTTGAAATGGTGGGATCTCGTTGGGTTCCATGACACCTTCATTCATCTCTTCTGGGGTGGTGCTTTTCTGCGACTTAGAGTTACCTTCCACTAGGGTCCACCACCATGTTAACACAGCCACACTGTGCACCAAACCTCCTGCACATGGACCTCTAAGGGGACAAAGCTCTTCAGTAATCAATTGTCTACTCCACAAGATAGACGGAGACGAAAATGAGCCCGCTGGTCCAAGCCAACTTGGCCCCTGTGTATTACAAACCCAGTGGTGGATGTGGCTGTGGCAGATGCCATTAGAAATCTTGGGGACCTTCTAGGCTACTTGCAAACAGAATCACGGAAACTCAGCGTGCCTGCACTTACGCGCTGAGGGTCTGTTTAGGAAGCCGGCCGGAGCTAAGAAGTCATGAGGAAACAAATTCCCAAACACACACAGATTCCCATGGAACGGAGCGGGGAAAGGTCAGGGATCTCAGCTTCCTGGGCTGTGCCCCGGCCGGTTCTCCTGCGCGCTTGGCTCCTTTTGACCCGCTCCTGGAGACCTTGGCCGCCCTGCTTCATTATACTTAAGTCCAACCTTCCCTGACCCCTGTGTTATTCAAGATGTCACTGCAGAGACGGCCAGACCTCCCGGGAGCCGACCTTCAGCCCTCCAGTTTCCAAGCCACGAGCATCCGCTCCAACCCACCCTCGCTCAGATCTGCGCGATAGATCCCGCAGGTATATTTGATTTCATCGGTGAATATTTTTGAGCAAGGCTATCTGCTTAAAACTGAAATGAGATTCAGAAATGACACTCAGACTGGTTATTTATTGTCAGCTACAACTGACTGCTGGCTTAAACCCATGTCATTGAGGCCAGCGACCAATTACTAAAAGCAACGAAACAGTGAACCTATTCCTTTTGTAACTGCCCGCCAGTGATTCTGTCAGTGTGATCTCTGGGATGTTTTGTTTACTTGTTTGTCTCTTCTTTAGCCTAGATGCAAAATAATCACTGCAGAATAATTCAGACTCCCTCACCCTCAGTTGGACTCCTGACCTCCAGCACTTTCATTGGGATGATGAGATAGAACACGCATTCAAAGCAACATGGATTAGAGGGTCGGATTGATTACAGCCCAGGGCCAGAATGAGTGACCCAGGTTCCAGGATGCAGAGGACTGGTGTGGAGCTCCCAACCTTCTGCAGAGGAGAGCAGTACCGTCCCACAGTCCCACACCTCTCCCTGCATGAGCCCAGCCGAACGGATGCGGCCTGCTCCTGATGATTTGGAGGCAGCGCAGCCCAGCGGAGGGAAGTGTGTCATTAGATGGAAATGATGTGTCGAGCTCATGAGCACTGAGGCCTGAGACCGTCCTCTCTAAGATGGAACGAGGAGCAGGAGCTGCTCTGATCAACTGGTGAGGCTGCCGGGACACTCGGGACGTGTGTGCGTGTGATTACACAGCAACAAACAGAGGAAGCGCTTGTAGAGTGATGAAGGAGATGGCGGGGGGCGGGGGGCTGGCCCAAAGGGAGATTCCTGCAATGGAAGAACATGTGACACGTGACTTGCTGCCCCCACACAGGAGCCAGCCTCTGCTCCCCACGGCTGTCTGTGGGTCGCTGGGCACTGCTGGGCGAAGTCCCTGAGTGAAGAGGGCCTGGCTGCTCTGGAATGATGCTCTCCAACTATTTCTCTTCTCCTGGCACAGTCCTCCCGGATTGAGAACATCTGAGCCAGTCGAGGGAGCCCTCGATTTTGGCTCCCAGCACCTGGCTTTGTACCCACTCACAGAAGCAGGGTCTCACTTGCTGGTTGGCTGCCACCCTCCCCTGCCACCGTGCTTCCTAAGTGGCCTCCCCTTTCCCCAGTGTCTCTCCCTCTACGGTGACCAGTTTTACGTTCCATTCCCATACTTCCCATGTGGAATTTCATCTGCCAGTTCTTTGATGAGTCTGGACTGTGCACCAGGCAAGGTGCTGTGCGTGGGAGCAGCTCAGTGGCTCAGATGAAGCTCACAGGGGAGACGGACTGTGGCAGATAAAAGAGGTGCTGGGACAGGCACCCCATAAAAATGGGGAGTGAGAAGGTCCACTATAAAGTCATGGGAAACCAGGCGTGGTGGCGCACGCTTGTAATCCCAGTACTTTGGGAGGTGGAGACTGGAGGATCTGGGTTCGCGGCCAGCCTCAGCGCTCTCTCTCTCTCTCTTTCTCTCTCTCTCTCTCTCTCTCTCTCTCTCTCTCTCCTTAGTGAGGCCCTCTGCAACTTCGTGAGACCCGGTTTCAAAATAAAAAGTATAAAAAAAAAATAGGGCCGGGGGCGTAGCGCGGAGGTAGAACGCCCTTGCGTTCAATCCCCGGTACCGCAAATAAATAAATAAATAAATAAATAAATAAATGAATAAATAAATAAATAATAAAGTCATGGGAGGTTACCTGGAGGACGTGATGGTCGGGTTCCCTTTAACCCTCGGAAGCTGAGGTCCCCGTGAACCACGCGGGGTGGGGGTCAAGAGGTGGTGGTCCATGTCTATGTGAAGGTGGTCAGGACTGTGATCCTGGTGGAGAGTTCAGGTGAGACTCACCTGCTTGAAAAGGGAAGTAGAGGCATGGGTGTGGATGAGACAACCTAGGGCAGGACCAAGGGGACTTGCAGATCCCGATGTGGACGAGGCTGGGGGACAGTCTGTGCTCACTGTCCTGATGTCTGCCGTGACATCAGCCCCCGGTAGTCCACGTGTCACATTCTCCTCTGCGGGCGCCACTCTCAGTGGTAACAACAGTCTCCAGCCCCTAGTCCCAGGGCCTTTCCCCCCATGCCCTCCTCACTGTCTGACCGCTCCCCCCGACCCCTTTCCTTACTCGGTCATTACGGGGCTGCTCTCCAGGCCCAGTGTCCCTCCTGGGTCTCTGATTGACACACTTTTTCTCGCTGCTTCCCATTAAACTTTCTTTCCCTTCTTCCCCTACACGTCTCTCAAATGGCCACTTCGGTGCTGTGACCAGAAGACCCCAGCTCTGCCCACTTGGAGTGGATTAATCGTCTCCCCATTCACTGACCACCTCATTTATTCACTCTGGCCCGTCCTCATGTTGAGTCCCCAAAGTCTTGCTTTCTTCATGTCGCTCTATGAGCAGAAACCTGCAGCTCCCTCTTAGTAACATTGAAATGATGTTTCAAGGGCCTTGGAAGGAGTTTTGGGGTGTCCTGCGATGGAGTGTAACCATTTACGCCCCAATCGTTGATCCAGTCCTTCATTGGATATTGAGGGTGAGGACCTGCTCTGCTCCCAGGCGTGGAGGAAGGAGAGTGAGCCCCACAGAGAAGGCCTGGCACGTGTCACCAAGCAGATATTCTAGGAAAGACGCAGGCCACAAGCGCAACATACACAAAGTAGAACCAGTTTTGATCAGTGTTGTTCTTTTTTTTTTTTTGGTACTGGGATTGAACATTCTACCTCTGAGCTACACCCTCAGCCCTCTTTATGTTTTCATTCTGAAACAGGGTCTCTCGAAGTTGCTGAAGTTCTGGAAACGTTGCCAAGACTGGCTTTGAACCTGTGATCCTCCCGTCTCAGCCTCCCAAGTACTAGGATTACAGACGTGCACCACTGCACCCAGCTTGATCATTGCTCTTAAGCTGGTAACAAAACAAAGCGCAGGGACTGGGGGTGTGGCTCAGTGGAAGAGCCCTCGCTAGCTTGCTCGGAGGCCTGGGTTCTATCTCCAACACTGCCAGAGCAAAACACTGACAACAGAGAGGTGATGGGGAGGAACCCGGAGGTGGGAGGAGCGGGCTGCAGCCAGGTGTGAGGAAAGCGTTCTCAGAAAGGTGTGACAGGCACGGCACCAGTGGGAAACAGGACACAGATGGCGCACTGATGTAGGGTAATCAGGCTGTTCTCATTTAACGAAGGGACTGCTCACGCTGATGGGGAGGCTCAGGGAAGTGTGGAGCTTCGTTCCAGATCTGCCTGAATATCCCCATCTGTCCTCAGGAGCTCCCTTCCCATCGCCCTTAGCTCTGGGAACTGGCAGGGGCGAGGTTTTAATGGTGTTCTGCCTTGTGACCCTTGTGACCCTACAGTCAGCACCTGGTCTAGGTCCTCTACCTCCTCTGCCCCAGACCCCGGCCAGGACCTGCGAGTTGGCTCCGCCCCTTCCTCTCCACTGAATATTCACAGCGTCAATCTCTCTGTGAGCTCCCTGGGTGGTGGGAGGAAGCTCCATGGCTTCTTCATCTTGATGCTCATTGCCGTTGCCATAGCAACTATGTGCCACAGCACTTAGTCTCCCAGAGCTGTGCCACCCTCCCACCACCACCACCACTGGTGATCATATGGTGATGATACGACCATCATGATGCCACCCCACACCATCCATGCATTAGTCACATCTCCAATGAGGAGGCCACCCTGTGATCACCAGCGTCATCATGAGGGGGAGGGTCTGCTCTGGGGCTAGTTCAGGTATCCTGTTGGGGGTTCCAACAAAAGACACATGGTGAGCTCAAATTAGGAGCATTCAAAGAGACCTTATGAAGGAGCAGAAACCAAGGAGGAAGTCACACCAAGAAGGCTCTCTTGGAAGAAGCAGTGACTTTTAGCCGAGTGACACGGTGGCCCGGGTGGGGACAGGTAAGGGAACATCCAGTTGTGCCCTCTTCCTCTGATCTCCACAGGGCTCCTCCTGCCCCACCCTGCAAAAGCTACAGGGCACAGGGACCCATGGGGGCAGCTGGTGTTCACCATGCTCTTATATCGCTCTTTTATGACACTTTGACATCTTAGAGCCTTGCAGGGGACTGTCCCTCCTAGGCTTGGGTAATTCCTAGAGACAGCAAACAACTTGCTTGCTAGCAGAGCATGCCTTGAGATGAAAACCAACCAAGGCAGAATCCACACCCCCAGCCACCTCCTTGATCTACCTCTCACACACCAAGCCAACATCACTGCAGGACCGGGCACTAGACAACCAGGGAGCACCCGACAGCCCAGGGCTCACAGTAGTTACTCAAACTATCCAGTCCTAAACTGGCTCACTTAGCTTGTCTACCCCACCTCACCCATTCCTTCCCATGGAAACCACATAGAAGTCTGAAGTCTCGGGCCTCTGCTTCCTATTTCTTTGGTTTTCAAAATGAACCTGGTGCTTCTCCTTGTGAGAACTCCTGCACGGAGTGGCATGGTGTGGCGTGGCACCCTGCCCTTGGGAACTGTGAGTAATAAACTCTTCTTTCAAGGTGGCTTCTGTGTCTATCATCTTGTCACACCTAACACACTCCATTCCAGGTGCCCTTGCAAGCACAGCCCCACAGGCAGCCCCCCAGGGGAGCGCAGGGGGAAGGTGGAGAGTTGATTCAGGGCACCCATACGGCCCCAGCCTGCAGGGATCCGGCCCAAGGGTGGTCAGGGTATGAGGAATGGCCACGGCAAGTCTTGCACAGACCTCGGAGGAAGGCTAGCCCCCAGGAGCAGCTGTGACTGTCAATGGTGCTCCATGTTCCCCAGCGCTGCCCTCCCGCCCTCGCCAACCAGCCCCTCCATCCACTGTCACCTTCTCTCTAGACTCTGTCGTGCAATCCAGCAGACATGGCTGAATCCCGCTGTGTCACCTCCCTGGTCCATGGTGACCTTTAAGCTCTGAGACCCCAGCAGCTCCTGCGCAAGTTCCCTTGTTTAACCTTGAAACAACCATGAGGAGAGAGTGTTACCCTTTTTCAGATGGCCGAAATGCGGTGTCTCAACACAATGTGGAGGTTAACCATTGACCTGGACAAGCTCCGTCCCGATGGCCCAGAATGGTGTGCGGCTCTGTACCAGGCTGAAATGAGTGTCCCCCAAACTCATATGTTGAAATCCTAAACCCCAATGTCTCAGAATGTGACTGAACTTGGAGATAAGGTCTTTCTAGTGGTAATTAGGGTAAAATAAGACTATCAGTGTGACCCTGATACAGTGCCACTGATGTCCTTGTAAGAGAAGGAATTTAGGACACAGACCCACAGAGGAAAGACAAAGAGAATAAACAGGGAAAAGACAGGCATCCACAAGCAAAGGAAAGAGGCCCCCGAAGAAATGGACTCTAGACCCCTTGATCGAGGCCTCGGGCCTCCGGAGTTAGAAGAAAACCACTGTCCGCTGCGTGAGCCCAGGCGGAGCTTCTCCTTCACCGCAGCCCGAGCACAGGAGCACAGGCTCCGCGTGCCCCGAGTGAGAGCAGAGCGGCCCCCGCACTCAGAACCACCCTGAACCACATTCCCCATCGTGCAGAAGGACTTCTCCTGACTCTGGACACGATTGGAAGAAAATGCTAGCATCCCTGTACAGCTGCCCCAGCGGCTTCCTGTGGGGTTTCCCTGGTCCTGCCCCGGGGGGCACAGCCAGGGAGGGTGGAGTGGCTGTTTGCTGGCAGCCTGTCTCCTTTGCGGCTCTGGGTTTCTACTGATATCACAATGGTGCTGGAACGAGGGAAACCCTCACCCTCGCCGCCACCACGGGCATATTTGGCATTTCAATGGGCTCTTGATGCATTTACACACTCCTTAGCACACTACAATATCGCAGCGTGCCCCAACCCTGCAGAAGGTGGTCATTTTCCACGTGAGGCAGCCCGGCGTGCCCCATTGTCCTGAGCCAGCCACCTCCAAACTAAGCAGGGAGTTCGCCTCTTAAACATAAAATGAGGCCTGGCTGTGGTTTTTCCTACAAAAACTGGGATATTAGTTGGATGAATAAAGACTGTGTGTCTTTAATTGGTAAGACCTTGCCTCCTTCCTCTTCCATGTTAAAACAGGACTTGGGAACCATGATTTTAAAACAGATCATTCTGAGTCCATGGAATGGACCAGATCTTTGGTTCATTCCCTGTCACTTGTAAAAGTATTCAATCTTCCCTGCATGCAGTAGGAAAAACCCCACCTGTCATGGGGGGGGGCGCACAGCAGCGTGCGTGAGAGTATCCCCTGTGGCTACAGGGATGATTGAGGGGACTCGAATACACCCAATTTCAGCATCTTGCCTGCTTCTGCGTGTCTGGCCTCAGAGCTGCACTTCAGGTGCGAGTCTAAGTATAAATTACGTGGGTGAGCATGCACATAGACATCTCCTCGCCAGACTGACTTCTGAGCCTGTCGCAGGTGTCACGTTACGGGTATGTCTGCTCCTCAATTATTATGCGCATTAATCGAAACATCTGCTCAACCTCCCGCTAACCCACATGGCGGGACTGGGGATGGATGCTCAGCTGTAGCCTCGTTGAACTTCCAGCCCCCGGATTGCTCTACAAGTAATTTGTGGTCCCGCTGAGCACGCCTTCGCGCAAACACTGCCTCGTAAGCCCATTCTCTTCCCTTCTGTTGGGCTTCGCAGCCTTCAGAGGTCACGCGGCCACGCAGGCTGGTTTTCTCCCTCTGTGGGCCAGATTCCCGTCACACAGCTCCGTGCAAGCATCCGAAGTCTTGGGGAGGATTCCTGTCTGTAAGATGAAAAGCTGCCCAATCTCTGTCAAAGAACAGTTGGAAAAGTCTCGGCTCTTAAGAGGATGCTGCGAATTGTAGGCAGCTCGGACATCTCGGACTCATCTGCCCTTCTGAAACAGTTGTAAAGAAAGTGTGTCAGCTCCCTGGGCGAGAGCCGGGGCTGATGGTGGAGATGGAGGTAGGCTGCCGGGGAACAGAGCACGTGTGCACTACAATGAAGCTTCTCTCTTGCACTTTGGTGAAGCAGAGGTTGATATATGCAGGGCCAATCAATCATTCTTCTAGACACAGGAAAAGATGGGAGTCCGACTGAGAGTGAAGCCCACCCTTGGGAACTGGGGGGCTGCAGGCCATGTCCAGGTGTCCTCTCCAAAGCAGCCCAAAAGTGAGAAAAAGACTGCTGGGCTTAGCAAATAAAAATACAGGACACCCAGTTAAATTTGAATTTCAGATAAATAAGAATAACTTTTCGTAAAGGTGCAGATCTGAAACTCAGCTCTCGTATTTCACGCGGCCAGCCTAGAAGGCTGTGCAGGCCCCAGCCACGGTCCTCGCCAGGCAGCTGAGACCATGGCGGGAGAGGGGACCAGGTGCAAACGCCCAAGTTCAGAGGCAAGGAGCGGAGCAGGAAGTCAGAAATGGACTGGGAATCGCATCCAAGTGGGAGTGGGTCTGGCACGAGCGAGACGAGGCCAGGACCAACCGTCTGGAACATCGGGCTGAGTCAGACAGCTGGCACAGGCCACAGGCAGGTTTCGCGTTTGATGCCTAATTTGTTTTGGCTGTATGCAAACGGAATAGAATTTCTGGGGTCACTGGGAATTTATGTGGTAGTCTGGAGGAGATGAATAAAAACTCCACTGCCGTCCCTTCCTGGGAAGACTGCACCCCTTTCCCTCGTGGACGTGAGCGCCCTGGTTCAGGACTGGCTTCCCCTCCCGGGACGCCACGGTCTCCCGGGGCTTTCCTCCCAGCCCCTCTGCCATCTCCACCGCAGATGACTGTCCCCAACAGGAAAGGAGTTGCACCCGAGTGAGTCACCTGCACCTGTTTCCTCCAAAGTGTTAGTCCAAGGGGGCAAAAATGAGATAAAAATCCAAGGCAAGCTGGGCACGGCGATGCAGCCTGTAATCCTCATGCTTGGGAGGCTGAGACAGGAGGATTGTAGGCTTAAGGCCAGCCTCAGCAACTTAGGGAGACCTTATTTCAAAATAAAAAAATATAAAGGGCTAGAAGTGTAGCTCGTCGGTAGAATACCCAGTACAAAAAACACAAATAAATAAATAAAATAAAATAAATAAAAATCCAGAACAGTATAAACTCTGGATTTCTACTCTAGGGCTCTGCGGTCAGTGAGCATAGACTGACAATAGCTGTGGTTCTCGCTGGTCCCTGTCTCTGCGCACACGCAGCATGGCAACCACACAAATGACAAGTGTGTCTCTTAGCGACGTGGCAAGTTCCCACCCAAGATTAGGCTCGCTGTCCTAGTTACCTGTCCAGCATCCAGCCCATATTCGGAATAAATACTAGTGTGAAACACATAGACACGCACACACATAAGAGTGTGTGTGAGAAGCGTGGTCATTCACCCTTCACGGTGACTCTCCCTGCAGGTGGGAGCCATCGATCACCCCCGTGCCACAAGGAGGTCAGTGGAAGTGGAGGCCCAGGGAGGCTCCTGCCCTGGCCTAAGGCCACAGCTGGGAGGACATCAGGGAGGTGGGGTCCAGACTCCAGGGGCCTCACAGGCATCTGGCCACCCCAGGACACAGTTGTCAGGATTGGTTTAAGTGAAAATGATTTGTCCAAAGTTGGGGTGACCCTGTGGGGCAGGCTCCTGCACACACACCCAGCCACACTCACGCATCTGACCCTCGCCCCTAGTGTCACCTGTACACACAGGGCCAGCTCTGATGCCACCCTCACTGTCCCATAGACACTTCTCTTACTTCCTGGCCCAGACAGAGGCAGATGTCTCCACAGGCACCTGGGCCACATCAGAGGCTCAGCCCAGCTCTGGTGAGCTCAGCCCCAGCCGTGCCCTTACAAGGCACAGGGTAGGAGATCCTGGCTGTGGGCTTCTCGTTCTCAGAGTCATATTGGCCAGCCCCACTTGGTTTTTGCATAGAACACCAACTAAGGGCATTCTGTCTGCCTTTGGAACTTCTAGGGACCTAGTGTCATGCCCTTAAATAGATGGGATAACTCTGACCGTACTCGATTAATGGAGGAAATGCCAGCCTCTGTCCCCGAAAAAATTCCTAAGACGCAAAAGCATGCCATTCTTCGTGCCTGTGGGATCTTGGGGGCACTATTTCCCACACAATTCTACCAGGTGGGAAAATAACGGTCATAGTTTGCATCGGAACAATTATATATTTAGCATTTGATAAATTTAGCCTCTCTAGTCTTTCTCTGTTGCTAAACAGCTACGCACAAACAAGATGCAATTTTTCTATCTCAAAATAAACAGAGCAAATACTTTCCCAGATACGGCGATCCCTCTCCATGAGAGAGTGGACACTGGCCCTGGGTCCCTCTCTTGTTCTCACACTGGGTTAGTCCGGTTAAGGGTACCCTCTGTGAACCGGATGCCCGGACCACCAGGGCAGTTGCATGGCTGCTTCTGTATGACCTTGTCCCAAGGGTCTCCTTGTTTTGATTTGTTGCAGCCTTGGTGCTGCAGTCCTGGGTTTCTCTCTATCTAAATGTTGAGTTGTGGAAACACAATCATCTGAGACCTTCCTTGCATTGCATTGATAGACACAGGGACTGTCAAGTAGGAAGGGGATTTGAAAGCTGTTTCATGCAGCCATCCTCCCCAGATGGCCAGGGGAGCGCCTTTTAAGTACCAGGGTGGGGTGACTGTGCCAAGAGACTATTTGAAGTCCAGGAGATTCTCTTGAGTTGTTCTCCTGGTGAATGAAATGGCTTTTCCCTGTCTCCTGGGGTCCTTCCATCCACCTGCTGAGCTCTGCTTCCTGGGGCCTGGAAGACCTGGCTAATCCTCCTTCCACATGAGAGGCATTGAAATCAGCGAAGAGTGTTATCAGGCACCCCAAGCAAAGGAGTGCCGACTTCCCCTCCCACCTTGATGGCAGTTCTAATCATTGCCGAATGAATCCTTCAAAATCGTGATGAGCTCTTTGGTGAAGTGTTCGGCTTGGATCTTTATCTCAGTTGATGAGCCAGATGCATTCCAGCTAGATTCAAGACAGAAAAAAAAAAACTTTTAAAATGAAATCATAAAATAATGAGAAAATTATAAATAGCTAGAAGAAAATGTTAGTAAAAAAAAATCTGGGGCTGGGCATGGCATTTCCAAGCATAATACTATAATCAAAACACAAAGAAAATTTCATTGGTTTTTCAAACTTAAAAATTGCAAACACCTAGATGCTAAAGTAATCCATAAAAAGCGCAAAGTAAACAGCATATTGGGAATAATTTAGCACATGTGATAAGCAATTGGAACCCTTAACATAATAGGAACTTTCTCAAAATAACCTGAAAAGAAATAAGTGCATAAATAAGTTATTCACAAAATAATAAATTCATCTGGCTAATAAGCATTGAACATATTTAATTTTTTTCAATAACTGAAGAAATGTGAACTTAAAAATAGATGTGTTTTCCACCTCTTAGACTGCAGAAGATTACAGACATAGATCTTACTCAGCCTGGATGCGGTGTGGGAAATGAGAGCCACGTGGAACTGTAGAATTCTCCTCCAGCGAAATGTGTCAAAACACTTTCACCCAGAAATCCCACTACAGCAATTTACACTAAGGAAACAATTAGGGAAGTTGGCAAAGGGCTTAGGTACAAGGTTGATTAATTAGAGTTTTGACATAAGAGTTAAGAGTGGAAAGTTGAATGTCCCACAATATGGAATTCAAAGAAATATACTTTCTGAGGGTTTCAAGCATAATACCATATGCTTATGTGCTTACGGCCTATTAAATGGAAGAGAGGCCAAGTTCTACATCCAGCGAAAACCCATGCATAGTCATTTAGAGGAGAAACAAGTTCTATTGAGTCCTTATACATGTGCTTAGAAATAATTCTGGAAGGGCATTATCATGGCCCATCTCTAGAAGATGGAATTTTGGATAGCGTCTTTTTTGTTCTTTGCATATCTTTATTTTATAATTCTTCCCAAATAAGCTTGAGTTTGTCAAATTCTAAAATCAATCCAAAAACTGAGGTAGCCCTGAAGATCTGTTATGTCAAGAAAAATAATAGGAAATTCTCATCCCAGTGCTGTTATGGTCGTGGTGAAACGAGGGCCCTTCTATACTGCTTGTATGTACACTGGAGGGGATATTTTTGGAACATGGCTTTATTCTTTCACTGTGTGTGTGTGTGTGAGTGTATGTGTGTGTGTGTGTGTGTGTGTGTGTGTGTGTGTGTGTGTGT
>PVJS01018473.1:13316-34937 GCA_004027185.1 Glis glis | reverse complement strand
CTGGTGTCCGTGTCCTGGATTTTAGTTGTAATTAGAGCAACTGCCAGTTTGGTACTTTTTTTTTTTTTTGCAGTACTGGGGGTTGAACCCAGGTACATTCTACCTCCGAGCTACACACCCAGCCCTATTTTATATTTTATTTTGAAACAGGGTCTCACTAAGTTGCAGAGGGCCTCACTAAGTAGCTGAGGCTAGCCATGAACCTGCGATCCTCCGGTCTCAGCCTCCCAAGTACTGGGATTACAAGCGTGCACCACCACGCCTGGCTAGTTTGGGACTTTTTAGTAGATGCAATCACTGAAAATTAGAGGCTGGGGAGGGTGTCACCATCTGCTCCAGGGCCAGTGCCGGTCCATTCCTCATGTCTGTCTCTCTCTGCTCTAGTGTGTAGCCCACAGTGCCCTGGAGTGTGCACGGGCCATCTACGCCTATGCGCTTCAGGTATTCCCCAGCAAGAAGAGTGTGTGGCTGCGGGCTGCGTACTTCGAGAAAAACCATGGCACCAGGTACGTGGTGGGCCCCACTTACCCTTTGTGCTGCTGAAACCTCCAGCTCCCATTTGTGTGGCACCTGACTTAAAGCATGCTTTCCTGCAGACCCACCAGTGCCTCCATTTTAAGACTGGCCCTCCGGGATGATGGCTCAAGTCATAATGAGGGCAGAAGCTTTCATGACCCTCAGGACTTTGCCACTGGATTGGTCTTCAACACATTGGTCTTCACAGCGATAGGCTTATCACTGTTTCTTTGTTTGTTTATTTATTTACTTATTTTTTGTGGTACTGGGGATTGAACCCAGAGGCATTCTACCTCTGAACTATATCTCCAGCCCTATTTTATATTTTATTTTGAAACAGCATCACTAAGTTGCGGAGGGCCTCACCTGTTTGCTGAGGCTGGCCACGAACCTGCAATCCTCCTGTCTCAGTCTCCTGAGTACTGGGATTGCAGCCACGTACCACCATGCCCAGCTCCTATCACTTTCTTTTGGTAGTTAGGATTGAACCCAGGAGCATTCTACCTCTGAGCTACATCCCCAGCACTTTTTATTTTTTATTTTGAAACAGGGTCTTGCTAAATTGCTGAGGCTAGTTGGGTGTGGTGGGACACTTCTGTAATCCCATTACTTAGGAGACTGAGAGGATGATCATAAACTTGAGGCCAACCTCAGCAATCTAGCAAGACCCTCAGCAATTTAGTAAGACCCTGTTTCCAAATAAAAAATTAGCTGGGCATGTTGGGACATCCCTGTAATCCCAGTACTTGGGGGACTGAGACAGGATGATCGCAGGTTTGAGGACAGCCTCAGCAAGTAGTGAGACTCATCAACCTAGTGAGACCCTGTTTCAAAGTAAAAATAAAAAGTAGGGCTGGGGGTATATCTCAGAGGTAAAATTCCCCTGGGTTCTGAGCCGGGCGTGGTGGCACACACTCGTAATCCCAGTACTTGGGAGGCTGAGACTAGAGGATCCGGGTTCGTGGCTAGCCTCAGCTACTTAGTGAGGCCTTCCGCAACCTAATAAGACCCTGTTTCAAAATAAAGAGCAAAAAATAGGGCTGGGAGTGTAGTTTGGAGGTAGGATGCCCCTGGGTTCAATCCCCAGTACCACACACACACACACACACACACACACAAAAAAAAAAAAAAAAAAAAAAAAAAAAAAAAAAAAAAAAAAAAGAATTGGGGGGTGTAACTTAGAGGTTCAATCCCCAGTGCAGGGGGGTGGGGTGGGGAATTGCTGAGGCTGGCCTTGAACCTGTGATACTCCTGTTTCATCCTCTTAAGTACTGGGATTTTGGACACACATCACCATGCTTGGCCTCTTATTACTGATTTTTAGTTGAGAAGCTGAGGCTTGGAGGTGGCCTGTTCTGCCCCAGTGCCTATGGCTCTAGGAGAGCCCAGTGCAGGCTTGAGGCTGGGGTCGGCACAGCCAGTGTCAGGGCACTGGCCTCAGCAGTGGGCGAGGCAGCGCCTGGGTCCTTGCAGGCTGTTTTCATTTAAGCTGTGCTGGCCTTGGGTTTGGGCTGGTTTTTTGTGCACAGAGGAGGTCCTTGACAGTTTTCTTTAATTGTATTCTTTAATTGAAAAAACCTTTTGGGTCTGCCTTATTGACTGTAAATGCTGATTAAATTAGGCATTGCCGTTTCTTGTTTTAAGTGGGTTGCTCTCCAAGGCATGGGGCTCATGGCCCGAGGCCCCTTCCATCCATCCCCTCCTAGGTCCTTGGCTGCTCCCTGTTCTGGGTGGGAATGGCTTTGCTGGTTTCACCAAGGCTCAACTGAGAATGTTAAGCTCTTGTTTCTTTTCTTTTCTGGTGTTGTTTGATGTCAGTCTCTTCAGGGCTTCTTTCCATGTGTGCTGCTCCAGCTCCCTCTCAACCCTGCCAGCTGGTGTAATATTTCAGAGTTAACTCCTTAGGGGACATTTAGTGCCAAGCAGGGCAGGACCCTCTCCTGCCAGGTATGAGTTGAGACTGCTTGGCCCCATGCCTGGGTGTGCACTCCATTGCTGCCCACTCAATGGTTCACAGTCAGTTCTCTCCTGCCATCCAGCTTTCTCCTTGGTGCCAACTCAGAATGATGTGGGGAGGCAGTAGTGCTTGGGGTCTGGGACTGTGGGGAGCATGCTTTTCCTTTTCATAGGCTTCATGGTGCAGTTTTTGTGTGTGTGTGTATGTGTATGTGTGTATGTGTGTTACTGGGGATTGAACCCAGGGGGCATTCTACCTCCGCGCTACACCCCCAGCCCTATTTTTATTTTTATTTTGAAGCAGGGTCTCGCTAGGTTGATGAGAGCGTCACTACTTGCTGAGGCTGTCCTCAAACCTGTGATGCTCCTGTCTCAGCCTCCCAAGTACTGGGATTACAGGTGTGCACCACCACTCCCAGTTTGTGGTGCAGTTTTATGTGCACTGACTTGCTGTTGAGCACACTGAAGTCCACAGGAGTAATTGGTGAAGATGGTGTGACTTAGAGGAAGCGGGCCACAGAGAGGCCAGGGGCTTCACACCAATACTCAAGATTGGGAGTGTTCTTGTATAGTAGTGACCTCAAGTCACTTTCTCCCAATAAGACCCCTTTTTTTGGATGCCAAGAGAATAGACTGGGGCCTTAGTCTTTTTTGGTGGATCCAAGGTGTCTTCTATGAGACGAAAAGCCTTTCCTATCACCTGACTGCCACATTATCTCTGCCTCCAGGACACATGCTATAAAAGGCTCTGCTGTTTAAACAATGCTTTGCTTTGTGGAACCCTCTTCAGTAATTGATTTTAGAGCCTTTATGGAGAGGAAAGATTTCCCCACACTGTCCCCATTGTAAACTCTGGTAAATCATTTATGGTGCTGAACTTTGGAGTAGTAACTGTCTTTCCAGCCCCCATGCTGTAAGTGCCTGTGTGCTCTGATTTATGGTCTGACTCTGGTAACCGTGGCCTCTGTCTTGCACAGGGAGTCTCTGGAAGCGCTCCTGCAGAGGGCTGTGGCCCATTGTCCCAAGGCAGAGGTGCTGTGGCTCATGGGTGCTAAGTCCAAGTGGCTGGCAGGGGATGTACCTGCAGCGAGGAGCATCCTGGCCTTGGCCTTCCAGGTGGGTGAGTTTGCAGGCACACCTGACCTGGGTGCCAGCTGGAGCCTGAGCAGTTCCCGTGTGCACATGTCTTGGGATACACCATGATCTGGATCCACTGAACCCTCTGGGCAGCCAGGGCCCCAATGGGGCCTGAGAACAGGAAGCACTTACCTCTCAGTCCCCATCACTCAGTGTGGGCACAAATCAAATGTTCCAGAACACAGGGTCATACATGGGCTACCTGGGTGCCTCAAGGCCATGTGTGAGCAGAACCCATTCAAAGCACTGTCTTAGCCGGGCGTGGTGCCGCACGCTTGTAATCCCAGTACTTGGGAGGCTGAGACCGGAGGATCCAGGTTCACGGCCAGCCTCAGCTACTTAGTGAGGCCCTCGGCAACTCAGGGAGACCCGGTTTCAAAATAAAGAATAAAAAATAGGGCTGGGGGTGGAGCTCAGAGGTAGAATACCCCTGGGTTCAATCCCAGTACCGCAAAAAAGAAAAAAACAAAACAAAAAAAAACAAGGCACTGTCTTGCCAGCCTGACTGTGCCTGGCTACTGTGAGGTATGCAGTGTTAAATACATTATTTTTTAGCTAGGTGTTGTGGCACATGCCTGTAATCCCAGTACTTGGGAGGCTGAGACAGGAGGATCGTAGGTTCAAGACCAACCTCAGCAACCTAGTGAGACCTTGTTTCAAAATAAAAATTAAGCCAGGCGTGGTGGCTCATATCTGTAATCCTAGTACTTGGGAGGCTGAGACAGGATTGCAGGTTTGAGGACAACCTCAGCAACTTAGCAAGACCCTGTTTCAAAACAAAAAATAAAATAGGGCTTGGGATATAGCTCAGAGGTGGAATGCCCCTGGGTTCAATCCCAGTACCACAAAAATAAATAAGTAAATAAATAAAATTAAAGAAGGGTTTGGGGTGTAGCTTGGAGGTAGAATGTCCCTGGGTTCAATCCCCAGTACCACACACACAAAAAAAGTGTATCATTTTTATTGTCATATATAATCTAATATTTTATGAAAATATGGTTTTGCAGTATTTTTTTTGCGTGTGTTTGTGGTACTGGAGATTGACCCAAGGGGCATTCTACCTCTGAACTACACCCCCAGCCGTTTTATGTTTTATTTTGAAACAGGGTCTTGCTAAGCTGTTTAGGCTAACCTTGAACCTGCAGTTCTCCTGTTTTGGCCTCCCAAGTACTGGGATTACAGGCATAGGCCACCGCGCCTGGCTGTAGCATATTATTTTTTCATTATTTATTTATTTATTTATTTATTGTGGTACTGGGGATTGAACCCAGGGGCATTCTACCTCTGAGCTACACCCCTAGCCCTATTTTTTATTCTTTATTTTGAAACAGGGTCTCGCTAAGTTGCGGAGGGCCTCACTAAGTAGCTGAGGCTGGCCGTGAACCTGTGCAGGGCTTTGAGAAGGCTGTGCAGGGCTTGGATAGATCCTGGAGTAGGTGCCTACCATTCTGCCGCTCCTATGTTGCTGAGTGCTGTGGAGGCCTTGACTGTACCAGAGTGAGTGGATTGTGTGTTTTCAGATGATCCTGGGCTCTTGGCTGGATCTGGTGACAGCATCACTTGGCCTGGGAAGGGCTTGGACCATACCAAAATAGCAGCAGAGCAAGACTCAGCTCTGTTTCTGGCCACCTGCTTTTGATCACATGTGATCCAGCCCTGGCCACGTCTGTACTGAGCCCTTCTTAACACTGCTGTGCTTACCTTCCAGGCCAACCCCAACAGTGAGGAGATCTGGCTGGCAGCCGTGAAGCTAGAGTCAGAGAACAATGAGTACGAGCGGGCCCGGAGGCTGCTGGCCAAGGCCCGGAGCAGCGCACCCACGGCCCGTGTGTGTAGGGGCAGGCGGGCGGGGCCCTTTGGGGTGCATTTTGTGTGTGTGTGTACCTAGCGGCTGGCTCACATGTCAGTAAGGAAAGAGACGAGAGGGCAAGCTCGGGCCACTGCCCAGTCTTGACATCATTTCTGGTCTTTCAGGTGCCTTTGTGTCTATCTCCATCTTTTGTGAACACAAAAGAGCTTTGAAACAGCCTTCAAAGCACATAAAATACAGCAAAATAGAAGTGTGGAAGATGAGTTGCAGCATGAAGCGTGTGTCACTGAAGTGCTTCCTGTGCAGACATGTGGCGGGTGTGAGGAAATACCTCACTATGATGCACGCTGTCTGCCTTGCAGGTGTTCATGAAGTCCGTGAAGCTGGAGTGGGTGCTGGGGAACATCTCCGCGGCCCAGGAGCTGTGTGAGGAGGCCCTGAAGCACTATGAGGACTTCCCAAAGCTGTGGATGATGAAGGGGCAGATTGAGGAGCAGAGCGAGCTGATGGAAAAGGCTCGGGAAGCCTACAACCAGGGGGTGAGCCTCTCTTGGGACCTCTGGGCTGCAGCCTGCCCCCCTCATGGGATCCAGCACCCTGGCATTGGTCATTGCTCCTCATCTCTGAGGAGACTTGGAGGGTTATTGGACATTAACTTCTCAAGCTCTGCTGATAGAGCTGTGGCTGTGGGCTCAGAGCTGCACCCTGGTCCTCGCACTGTGGTTCCTGTGCTTTTCCTTCTACACAGCTGCACACCCTGCACCCACAACATGTGGGGTGTGGCACACTCAAAGTTAAGGTGGATGTGTACCTACCCGGTGTGCACATGTACATGGCACAGCTATACACATAAGATGCACACCCCATACCACACACATACAACCCTTACACCCTGTCCACACATGTACACAGCACAACTTACATACCTGTATACATGTGTGCATGGCACAGTCCTATCTGTAAAACCATACACACACAGCATGAAGTACATGTCTTTGGATACACAGCCAGAGGTATTCTTGGGTGGAGCCGGCCATTGCTGTTGCGGTTCTTCGTGGACACCACCTGACCCCTCTTACTTGATTTGGCCACAGCTGAAGAAGTGCCCCCACTCCACACCCCTGTGGCTCTTACTCTCCCGTCTGGAGGAGAAGATTGGGCAGCTGACCAGAGCACGGGCCATTTTGGAGAAGTCTCGTCTGAAGAACCCAAAGAACCCTGGACTGTGGTGAGTGCTGGGCTGTTGGCCCAGCTTCTCATTTAGGGGGCTGTCCTCACCCAGCCTCCCGTGGAGAGGCTCCTGCTTCTGGGGTTGGGGTGTAGGTGCTGCCATGAGGAATCACATCCCCAGCCTTGAGCTGTTGGGCCTAGGTAGCAGACAGGCCTATAGGTGGTTTGATGCTGTTTCGCTTGTTCTAGATAGAGGGTGCCCAGGGAACAAGGGGTTAATTATGGGCTGGGGGAGACAGATAAAGCTCAGAGTAGACTCCACAGAAGACGTGACAGGCAAGGCCTTGGGGAAGAGCAGGAGTTTTCCTGGGGAGGACAGTGTTCTGTCTGTAGAGGTGCAGAGCTTGGCTCAGGGCCGTGGGCTGCAGTGTGAAGACTTGCCGAGGAGGGGCAGCTCTCGGGTGCCTTGCATGGTGTACTGTCACTCCCCGGTCTGGTCTGTGCTTGTCCTGGCATCTTCACTTACATCTGGATTGCATGGGGATCCAAAGGGCTCGCCGGGAAGCTGCCTTGGGCCTGGTGGGCTGTGGGCACCAGTGGTGCCTGCCTCCTCTTGTGGATGAGCTCTGCCTGCAGAGAATGAATTCCAGCTGCTGCTGTTCCTGAATCTTCTGACAGGGCTCCCCAGAGCTACCAGAGTGCCAGCTGGGTGGTTGTGCTGTGGGTAGATGGGGCTTAGACATCCCTGGGTCTGTCTCTCCAGGTTGGAGTCTGTGAGGCTGGAGTACCGTGCTGGGCTGAAGAACATTGCCAACACACTCATGGCCAAGGCCCTGCAGGAGTGCCCCAACTCCGGTAAGGAGACTTCCTGGATCCCCAGAGTCGCGGGGAGTAGCATTTTCTGAGGGAGTGGGGACTTGCAGACTGTTAGGATGTGTGTGGCTCATTTTGTTCAAGTTTCACTATACTTGGTCATTGAGACATTTGGACTCAATTCCCAGTCTCAGCATGAAAGTTTGTTGTTTTTTTTTTTTTTTTCCTTTTTTATGGTACTAGGGATTGAACCTAGGGGCATTCTACCTCTGAGCTACATCCCCAGCCCAATTTTATTTTTTATTTTGAAACACTAAATCACCCTATTTTATTTATTTTGAAAGCTAAGTTGCAGAGGACTTTGCTAAGTTTCTGAGGCTGGTTGTGAACCTGTGATCCTTCTGTCTCAGCCTCCCAAGTACTGGGATTACAAGTGTGCACCGCCATGCTCAGCTTAACATGAAAGAATTTACTTCATGTTCTGAAAGACTGCCATTTCTTTTTCTTTTAATATTTAACTTTTATTATTTTACCCCAGGTTTATAAGGAATGCACATGCAACATAGAGAAGTATCAAGTGAAAAGGAGGAAACAAGCCGGGCGTGGTGGCGCGCGCTTGTAATCCCAGTACTTGGGAGGCTGAGACAGGAGGATCGCAGGTTCAAGGACAGCCTCAGCAAGTAGTGAGACTCTCATCAACCTAGTGAGACCCTGTTTCAAACTAAACATAAAAATAGGGTTGGGGGTGTAGCTCAGAGGTAGAATGCCCCTGGGCTTCATCCCTAGTACCACACAGAAAAAGGAGGAAACAAACCACTTCTAGGCAGCTCCAGTCAGGCGCTTCCTCACGTCTGTCTGCAGTGTTACAGCCTGTGCTGTTGTACAGAGTTGCAGTCATGTGTTTAGGGTTCTCTCTCTTTTTTTTTTTTCTTTCTCAGTGCTGGAGATCGAACCCAGGGCCTCACACATGCTAGGCAAGCACTCTACCACTAAGCTACACCCTTATCCCTGTTTATCTATTTTAAGCCTGTAAATTCTGTGACAATCTTTTATTCTCCTTAACTCTAAGAGTGTAGGCCTCTAGTGGTTCCATAGATGTGCGTCAGCAACATGCTCTCAGCTCTTGACCAATCATTGCATATTTAGGTTACTCCCAATTTTAAATCCCACACTGCTTTGAGATTTCCACTTTTTTTCTTTTTTCTTCTGTTACTCTTTTTGAGACAGGGTCTTGCTAAGCTGCCTAGGCTGGGCTTCAACTTGGAATCCTCCTACCTCTGCCTCCTGAGTAGCTGGGATTATAGACCGGCACCAAGCTTGAGATTACTATTTTTCTGTGTAAATCTTTACTAGTATTTCTGATAGTTTTGTTACAATAAATCCCTAGTTGTGCAATTACTGAGTCAGTAGGAATGAAGTTTTAATGTTTGCTGATGTTCCAGCCATCCCCTAGGATGTGGTCCCGTCTGTGCTGTTGGGGCTGCTATAGTCCAGAGGGCAGCTGGGTAGGCAGATGCTCAGGGTCTCTCTGGCTGGCCTGGAGAGCCTGTGTGGGGTAGGTGTGCTTCTGAAACCAGAGATGAGGCTGAGGGCAGGTGTCTGTTTCTAACTTCAGGTATCCTGTGGTCTGAAGCTGTCTTCCTCGAGGCAAGGCCCCAGAGAAAGACCAAGAGCGTGGACGCACTGAAGAAGTGTGAGCACGACCCCCACGTGCTGCTGGCCGTGGCCAAGTGAGTAGGATTGCGAGTCTCCTCGGGGCCACTCACCCTTGGGGCCTGGTGGCGCCTTTCAGCAGGGTTCAGCCAGCAGAGTTCACTGTGCCTGGGGCAGAGTGGGCTCCTTTGGTCCTCAGTGCTGAAGCTTTTGCCTCAATCTTCTGGGGCAGTGTGTCTCCAGGCAGAGGCCCCACAGTGTGCTGCCCCCGTTGCCTGGGCATCTGTCCAGGTCACTCCCTCCTCTTCTTGGGCCTCCCAGCGTGCTTTGGCCCTTCCTTGGTACCAGGCTTCGGGTGGGGCTGCTCTTTGTCTCCATCGCATTTGAGTTTGTACTGCACGTGGCCTGGGTTACACAGCAGAGACAGATTTGCTGGTGTTGGTCCATCCAGAATTTAGGTAATAAACAAAGCCCCTCTGGCTCAAGGGGCTTCTGCCAAGAAGTTTGTTTTCATTGTGTTAGGGCAAGAAATCACTTTTTAGCCCTGTGTTCCTAGGAATAACAGTGAGTCTCTGTGGAGAGATGACTGCCTAGAGGCCATCTCAGAACACATGGTTTCCAGGGGAAGAAAAGATTGGGAGTGACCTGATAGCACATGGTGCTGGGTCAGGACCTCCCTGGGAGGTGACTGGAGCCATGAAGGGCATTGGGAAGATGGCATGAGGTTGTGACTGGTGTGCACTGTACCTTGAGAGCCCTCCTAACTCCACAGGGTCTCTGCTCCTTTGTAGATAGAAGAGGCTGCCCAAGGGGTTGAGCCTGAGTGTGGCAGGAAGGCTGGCAGTTAACCATGTAGGTGGGGTGAAGGGGTCGTCAGGGAGGACCTGGGTCCTGGGTCTCCTACAGGACAGTGGCTGCCCTGGGGAGGTGGCTCGTGTCCCCTACCTTGTGATGCTTGGAGGCACAGCCTTGCTAGGCCAGTCTTGGCTTTGTTCTGCCTGATGCTGGGTCTCTTCTACAGGGTCTGGTGCCCAGGCCCATGCAGTGCTGCTGGTGCATCTCTCCAGTGCCTGCCGCCCTGGAGGCAAGGGAGGCTTCCCAGGGCCTGGGTTCCTCCCTCCTGCCATGTGCTTTGTCTTCCCAGAGTCACTTGTGTGTGCCCTCTGATAGGGCAGCCATAAAACCTTGATAAAAGGCTTTGCTAAAGTAAACAAGTCACTCCTTGCTTTTTCCAAGCCAGTGTTCCATGTGTCTGCTATCTGAGTTTGTGCTCTTCAAATCACAGTTTATCAGATACGAGACCATTAAGAATGCCACAGGGCTTAAAAAACAATCAGGTTATCAGAGTATGAAGCTGTCCGTTTGGTGCCTGAGGCCAGCACACAGCCGCCTGGAGCAACGAGGAGGGCTGGCTCTTTGTGCTGCAGGGAGGCTGTGTTGGGGGAGGGCAGGACAACCCAGAGCCCTGGGCTGCCAGAGTGCCCACCTCATGGCTTTTCCTGCTGCCCTCTTGGCTTCCAGTGTGGGTCCTCTCCAGCCTGGTTTTTGGGTGTCCATGCATCTGGTAGGCACAACAGGCATGTGTGCTGGGGTCCAAGTGCCATGGGACTGTAGCGCAGCAGGGCCAGTTCCTCAGTACTGACTGGAAGCCCACTGTTGTAGTGTTGGCTTGAGTTGCTGCAGGGAGCCAAAGTGTAGGCTGAAGTGAGGTTTTCTTTTTCTTTCTTTTTTTTTTTTTTGCAGTACTGGGGATTGAACCCAAGGGCATTCTACTTCTGAGCTACACCTCCAGCCATATTTTTTATCCTTTATTTTGAAACAGGGTCTCACTAAGTTGCAGAGGGCCTCACTAAGTAGCTGAGGCTGGCTGCGAACCTGGATCCTCCAGTCTCAGCCTCCCAAGTACTGGGATTACAAGTGTGCGCCACCACGCCCGGCTCTGAAGTGAGGTTTTCTAATTGGAGTTTTAACTGATGCTTTGTCAGGCTTCCTTTTGCTTTGTGTTTGACCCAGAGGAAAGTAATAGTCTTAAGGAGCTGAAGATCTTGCTGTACATGAATGTTTTGCTTTTTCTAAGGAGTAGTTTGGTTAGATGCTTGAGGCTGGTTGCAGGTGACAATATGGAATGATTTTCAGGCAGCCCAGGCTCGTCTTGCAAGCCTTCTGGCACGAAGGCTCGTGGAGTGTGGAATACAGATGGGTTAGGGTGGCCCCGGGTCACAGCCACAACCCTGTCTGTGTTGTCAGGTACCCTTTCCTCTAAGTCTCACTGCCCTTCTCCCACAACAGGCTGTTCTGGAGCGAGCGGAAGATCACCAAGGCCCGGGAGTGGTTCCACCGCACAGTGAAGATTGACTCAGACCTGGGGGATGCCTGGGCCTTCTTCTATAAGTTTGAGCTGCAGCATGGCACTGAGGTGAGACTGTGCCAACCCACCAGCATGCAGGGCCTTCCTATGCATTCCCTTAACCTTCTGGGGTTAGGAGAGTTCCACCAGCCCAGGGAGGCCCCAGTAAGTGGCCACGATCGGCACCCCTCAGAGCTGGGTCTGGAGCACAGGGGCCGGGAAACAGTGACCTCTGCCTCCACAGCTGCTTTCTGGTTGTAGCCTGTATTTATTCAGTCGGTCTATTGTAAGTGGCCCATTAGCCTATTTTAATGAGCTGTTTGGTGATTTTAAGGGTCACCTTAGAAATGGGAGTGGAATTTGTTCTGTCCTCTTGGCCCTGAGCCAGGGGTGGTGTTCCAGGGGAGCCCAACCAGCAACCTCCCCCCAGCCAAGCCTTACCAGAGCTATGCTCACATGGCAGGGTCACCAGGGTATCCTAGGTTCCTCCCCAGAAGTAGCATCCAGATCATGTTGAATCTAGTAAGCACCTCATTCAGAGACAGTGGACTGAGAGCCCTGTGTGAGACAGAGTTGGGAGCCTGATTCAGCTCGGCACCATGACTGCAGGCCAAGCTCCCAGGGGGAGGGGCTGCTTGAGGAACCCAGCTGAAGTCAGCTTTGCCTATGGGGTAGGCGTGAGCAGACCAGGGTTGGGATAGCCCAGGAGCCCAGCCTGAATGCCCATGGTCCCTCCCCCAGGAGCAGCAGGAGGAGGTCAGGAAGCGCTGCGAGAACGCTGAGCCCCGGCACGGGGAGCTGTGGTGCGCTGTGTCCAAGGACATTGCCAACTGGCAGCGGAAGATAGGGGAGATCCTGGTGTTGGTGGCTGCCCGCATCAAGAACACCTTCTGATGGCCCAGCCTGGGAGGGTTGGGGGCCGAGCCACGGGGTGGCACATGGATGTGCCTGCGCAAGGGCCTGAGCTGTCTGCACTTCATTCATTAAAGATTTTTATGTAGCGGGTCAAGGCTGGAGACCTGCTGACTTGTGCTTTTATCTCCCTGTCAGCCTCCTGCACCTGCATGGGGGAGGGGTTGGGGTGGCTCTGGTTGGAGCAAGGCCTCCTGCAGACACCTGTATCCCACAGAGGAAGCATAGTTGGGTGCCAAGGCTTGCTGAGAGTCTGGAGAAGGTGGTGGCAGCACAGGCTCTGGAGAGTTTGGGGGCACTGGGTCACAGGTCTTGACAGATCAGAGGCCACACACACAGGGTGTGAACTCTGAGCGACAAGCGTTTGCAGGAGCCCCCATGGCTGCATCCACATGTTAGGGGACTTTCCCAGTCTTAGTGTGGGGTAGCTGGGGCCTCCTAGAGTCAGAGCGCAAACAGCAGAACCTGGCTGTGACGGAGGAGGACAGTGAAAATGTCAGTGGTGGGACACTGCCAGACCTTTGCTGGCGAATCTGTTTTTGCTAGCTCATAGTCAGCACCTTTATGCTAGAGCATTCTAGCTGTCCTCATCACTAGGAGGAAAGTTGTACAGTCTTCATGCGTGGGAATGAAGGACTTCCTTGGGCCTCTACTCTGTGTGGGTTTAGTTGAGAACCAGCCAGCTTTTTCAGGAGGGGTGTGGGCCATGCCAGGGATGTCTGGCCAGAGGTTGTGGCCAGACTAGAGGGTGGTGGATGGTCTTCCCAATTGGCCAGGGAGGAGATATGCGGTCACAAGGGATGGTGGGCATGGCAGTACACACCTGTAATTCCAGTACTTGGGAGACTGAGACAGGAGGATCGCAGGCTTGAGGGCAGCCTCAGCAAGTAGTGAGACTCATCAACCTATCAAGACCCTGTTTCAAAATAAAAATAAAATAGGTCTGAGGGTATAGCTTGGAGGTAGAATGCCCCTGGGTTCAATCTCCAGAAAAATGCGCGCGAGCGCGCGCGCACACACACATACACACACATACACACACACACACACGACCTGCTTCCTGGAGGACAGCTGTTCACCACAGTCCTAAGAGATGAGCCCCATGTCTCATGCCCAGGGCAAGGCCTGCACTGGTCAACAACTGACCCACAGCTCAGCCCTCCTGCAGGCAGGGCCTGTGGTGCCTCTACCCTGCTCCTCACAGGCCAGAATGGGGAGCACTGGCCATGAGAGCATTCACCTCACCTGTGGGCACGGGGGTGGAGTAAGGCTCAATGGGCATCTCTGCCTACCATTTCTGTGTTTTCGGTGCCTAGAGGATGGGCAAGGGGCTAGTCACTGGGTGGGGCAGGGGCTGCTGGTCATTTGGTGCTGAGCAGGTCATCTGGACACGCTGGCTCATGAGTGGCCTGGGAAGCTGCCGTGAGTCTCTGCTCCTTCTGCCCTGAGGAGTGGCACAAGAAGTCTTAGTGTCTTCATGGAAACCTCGAAGGCCTGGGGGAACCTTGGAACTTGCTGAAGAGGGAGTTTAAAGCCTGCTGTGCCTTCACAGATGGAAATGGAGAAGGGGCAGGGACTTGGCAGTAGCCTCTGCTCTGAATGGACCTGGCTCCTGCTCTGCTCGGCTCTTCCTCAGACTGCAGAGATAAGTGCTATAAAACAGTCCCAAGAAAGGACACTGGGGTTGGGGTTCCTGCAGGGCCTTTGGAAGGTTCCAGAGCACCTGCAGTGTCCACGTGTGTGTATCCTCTTTCTTACCTTCATGGGGGTAGCTTTCTCAGTTGATTTGAGTTTTGACTCGTTAAGGGTGTCAAAATACACCTTAGCTTTTCTTCAGCTGCAGTTTTTTCCAGCCCAAACTAAAGGTGAGCTGTGTTCCAGAAGCTGTCCTTGTTCTGGGGCAGAGCAACCGCCTTGTGACCAGGACCTCCTCTGTCATGGAAGACTCCCTCAGTAGAGGAGGGGCAAGGTTGGGCTGGCAGTGGAAGTGTGGGAAGTCCAGGGTTTCTGGACCTTCCAGGACAGGACTCCCTGGATGTTGGTGCAGGGGTGGTGGCCATGGGGACAAGGTCCTGCCCACCAGGTTCTGTCAGCCAGGTCGCTGGGACAGGTAGCACCTGCCAACCACTGGGGCAGGCCCAGGCCAGCCTTGCTGATTCCCCTCACTCACCAGCTGGGCCCTGCAACCCCACCCCTTGACAGCGGGGTCTCCCTGGGGCTGATAACTCCGTCCAAGAGCCACAGCAGCCCTGGGTCTGCCAGGACCTGCGGCTGCTGGGCTCCAGGGTCAGGTTAATTGAAGCGATTGGATGGAGGGTGGGGAGAGGAGGGGCAGGGTCCAGTTACGGGCCTCTCTCCTTCCCTCTCCTACTGTTCCCTCCCTCCTTTGCTGGAGGAGCCGACTTCAAAAGCCTCCCCGCCTGCCCCTCGCAGTCCTGTCCAGAGAGGCCCTATTGTCTGCTGGTATTGGACCTGGTGTGGCTGCCAAGCGCCAGCTGCACTCAGTGCCTGAGGACCCCAGGATCATGCGCATGGTCTTCTGGAGGGAGTGAGGGAGGGCGAGACCTGGAGAGGCCGATGGTGAGCAGCTGGGGCCTGGGGGGGGGGGCTGGCATAGGCTGAGGGGTTGGAGTGCACATAGCCCAGGGAAGGCTGCTTCCCCAGTGTCCCACGGAAACCCCCAGCTGTTACCAACAGCTCCCAACAGCTCTGTCCCTGAGGCTGGCTGTGGGTGCCTGCACCCTGGCCTTCCTGGAGCCCTTTCTTTCCGTGCTGGGCCGAGCCTGACTTATGGGCCTGGTGGGATGTAGGGACTCCCCAAGCAGCCAACCTGTCTTGAGTGGGGCCCAAGGCTGGTAAACGTCTCTCCAGCAGCTCTGGCTGGCCTGCTCCGTCCTCATGATCTTGTTCTCTGACTCCAGTCCACAGCAGGCACAGGGCCCAGGGCAATTTGGAACCTAGCTTTGTTGGCCATGTGCCTGGTGGGCTTCAGGAAGGGGCCACAGTGAGCTATGCCCATGCCTCCAGTGGTGCCCTGGATGGGAGGCCCCCCCTACACCCAGCTCTAGGCGGGGTTGGGGTATGCTCAGACTCCCCTGCCAGGGCTGGGAAGCCGAGTCGAGTCCTGTCGTCTCGCTGGGTTCACATGATTAATTTTCCAGCCCAAGTTGGCTGTCTGACTCCGGCTTGGGGGCCGGGGGCCATCAGCTGTCTTCTTGATGTATGAGCTTCTTCCCACGAGAACCAGTCCTTTCCATTCTGGGTGGGAAGAGGCCTGTTGGCTGACTGTGATTGAGGTATGATGTAGTGCCCCCTTCTCGTCACCTCTGAGGGCTTCCCCAGCCTTCCCCTTCCAGCCAGGTGTGCTTGGAGCTCTGAGCCCTTGCCTCTCTCCCAGTTATACAATGATTCCCTTGCTTGGGAGCTAGGGCTTGGGGTGTGCACTCCTGGCTCTGTGAGCAGGTTGTAGCAGAGCTACAAGATGGAGGATGGGAGCTGCCAGCTGCTAAGCCTAGCAGAAGCAGAGCTGTTCTGCCTTTACTCCTGTGGGGAGGATGTGTGGTCCCTAGCTGTGGGCACCCAGAGGAAATGAGGAGGGACCCAGCAAGAGGAGAAACCAGCTCCAGGTGGGGGGTTGTGGCTGGTAGGTGTGGGGCTGTCATGGGGTGACTGAGTGCTGTACCCTGAGCCACTCCAGCCAGTGGACCCTGCCCTCTAGTATTACAGGTGCTCCATTCTTTTTTTTTTTTTTTTTTTTTTTGGTACTGGAAGTTGAATCCAGAGCCATTCTATCTCTGAGCTACACCCCAGCCCCATCTATCTATCTTGAAACAGGGTCTTACCAAGTTGCTAAGGGACCTTGCTAAGTTGCTGAGGCTGGCCTCAAACCTGCAATCCTCCTGTTTCAGCCTCCTAAGTACTGGGATTACATGTGTGTGCCACCATGCCAGGCTCACAGGTGCTCTATTCTTTGCCTCTCTCCCAGGTAGACCACAGCGTAAGGCCCCATCTCAAACTGTCCCTTTGTCTCCTGGGTCCTATAGACTCAGTGAAATGGCCTCCTCGGCTACCATTGGTCATCTCTCAATGTTTGCAGGCAGGGAGCAGGGAGCTGTCTGGTTTACAGTCCTCTTGTTCACCTTCCCTAAAGACAACGATTTATCCTGCAATACCTGTGCCTAGAGCCTTTGTTGAATAGTGACATCTCCATTTTATACCTGCTGAGATTGGGAGGGCTGTGTGTCTTTTATAGTGGTTCAAAGTGCCCACAGGAATGCTCCTGCTGGGAGGCCCCCACAGGCCCAGGTGCCCAACCCTGACCACGTGTCCCCTCCAGGTTCCATCCAAGCTGGTGCTCTGGGTGCTCCTGCTGGCGCTGCTGGGGTGTGCTTTGGGCTGGGCCTTGCCCCAGGCCTGCAGCATCCCCGACGTGCTCCGCCACTACCGCGCTGTCATCTTCGAGGACCTGCAGGCAGCAGTTAGGCAGGTGGGGCCAGGGGCCGCAGTGACTGATCCTGGCTCCAGACACCACCATTTCCTTCAGAAAAACCTGACTGGAGCTGGTGGAGGGCGGGGACGGCCTGGGGTCTCCTGTCGTGCCCAGAAGGTATGGAGGAGGTGTCCCCACCCACACACGCTTAGCCCCTCTCTAGGGCCTCACCCCAGCCCCAGGTTTCCTCCCTTTCCTCCCCAGGAGCACAGAATCCTACTGTCCATCGAGTCCCTGGGCCAGACCCTGCGTGGGGCACTTGCTGGGGGCCGGCGCAGTATCCTGGAGAAAGCGGCTTGGACCGTGGCGGTGCGCACAGAGGCAGTGATGCGGCGCCACTGCTGGACGCTACGCCAGGTGTGCATTCTCTCCCCTCGCAGGGCCACGCTGCTTGTGGCACTGGGCCGTTGACTTGGCTGAGACTCCCTTGCCCAGAGGCTGGACTTGAGTTCTGGAGGGCGGGCACGGGTCTGTGTGCACTCACTGACCGCTGTTCCCGGACAGGAGAGCCGGCGGCTCAGGACTCAGACGCGCCCGGTCCGGCGTCGCGGCGGCAGGAGGCGGCTCCTGCTGCGTGCCCTGGACACCGTCGCCACCTGCTGGGAGAAACTCTTCGCACTGCGTGCTGCCGCCGCCAGGGAATCCTAGCAGGGCTGGACAGGGCCCTGTCCCCAGGTCCCACGGGTGGGACAGAGAACTAGGGGTCCGATGCGGAGCCCGCCTTCCCCCTCCAGGGCTCAGGACTTGGAGAAGTGAGCCCCGTTAGCCGCGGCATTCCCGAGGTGGCCCGTCCCCCACGTGCCTCAATAAATGATGCTGCGGTTCCGAATCTTTTTGCTTTCACCTGCCTGGCTGTGGGCTCCGGGCGCCCCGTGTTGAGCTCCCCGGTGGGGAGGGCCCGGCTGGACCAGCACTCCCCTCCACACCTGGGCGCAGGTGGAGCCCGCCGGCGGCAGGGGGCGCGCTCCAGACGCTGGATGTGGTTCCCGCCAAGTCAAGCGTTGGGGTGGGGGACCTCCGGCCCACTGGGGGCTCCAAAACGTCATGTATCCGCCCTGCTCTACTCTGAACCGGAGGAGGGGGTGGAATTGGAGGGGAGGGGAAGGCTGAGCTTGGTGAATTCAGAGCAAAACAACCGGATAAAGGAAACGGGCCTGAGGGGAAGCCAGCCCTGCCGCTCTGGCCCCGAGCTCAGCCAGGCCATTTCCTGCTGCCTCACTGGAGCGCAATGGGGGGGAGTGCTCCAGAGACTGCCCCAGCCCTGTCCCTGGGACTGGCCAGACTGGCTCCTAGTACCCACATAGGCCTGGGTGTCTGCCCCCTTCCTGCCCCCTGCCCTTGGGGTGGGGGAGAAGCCATGTCTAGGGCTGCGCACCTGCCTCTGCTGTTGGGACAGAAAGAAGGGCTCAGGGCAGAGACAGGCCTTGAGGGGTCCTGGTCAGACAGGCAAGCAGAAGACAAAAAGGCCTTGGCGGGCAATCATCCACGCAGCTGACCCCCTCCTGGCTCCTGACCTGCCCACCAGGAGCTGTTGTTCGTTCCTGTTTCACAAATGAGGAAGCTGAGGCTAGTGGAGTTTGCTGGCTTGCCCAAATCACACAGCCGGATCTGGCCCAGAGCAGTGTGTGGATAGGGTGGGGCTTTCTGGTCTTCAGTGTGCATTCAAGTCACCTGCAGATTCAGACTTCTAACAGTCTCCCAGGCCACCTCTGAGCACAGGTGCGGAACATTCTGGGTCTGCTTTCTTCCCTGGTGTGCTCCATGGGGGGGGGGGCGCAGGGTGCCAGGTGGGGCCCAAGTGCATGGACTTACCCCAAGCAGAGTATGTGGGGAGGGTCTTCAGCAAAGGAGTATGGTTACATGCCCTGAGCTCTGTGAGGGTGGGGCAGACATGAAGGGGTGAGGGGAGGCCCAGGAATCCCAGGGTCCTCATCTTGAATTGGGGAACACTGGTGGGGCTGTGGAGGGAACTCGGAGTTGTGCATCTGGAACAGGGATGGCTCACTCCGATAGGCTTGCTGGGGTGTGACCAAATGTCCAGGTCAGGAGAAAAAGGTCCAATTTTGTTGGAACATAAGGTTTAGGATAGCAGAACATGACTGAGGTATGGAGAAGTTCAGTAAGAACTAGGGGTGGGACTGGGCTGGGTGCAGGGGCAGGATGGATAGGCTCCATGAGGGCTCCCATGGACTGTTTTGCCAGGAGAGCTGGCTGCTTGCACTTGTCCCAGCTCCAGAGTGTGTGTGTGGGGGGTGGCACTGCTGTCCTAGAGGTACCAGATAGGGCCTCCTGGGCACTCCACAGCTGCTGCCTGCCCACAGCGCTCCCTGTCCAGAATAATCAGGCTGGGAAGGTGCATAGGTAACAGGACAACCCCCTGCCCCTGTGACTTAGCTTTTTGGGGACTGAAAGAAGGGCAGAGTTTGGGGGCACACATGTTGATGCCTGAGTCTTTGGACCAGGACCACAGGGGTGGGAGAGAAGCCCCTGCATCTTGGCCCCATGGTTCCCCTGCAAGGGTCCTGCCAGCATCAAGCTGGGGGGCCCCCTTCAACCCACTGCAGTGTATTTTCTCTTGCAGGACCGCGTCCCACTGGTGGCTCCCCTACCACTATCCCTTTGTAAGCTCTGATAGGCAGGGTGTGTCTTCCTCACCCTCACCTGGCACAGGTCAGCACACAAGCTGCTCCACAGATGTTTGCTGGCTGAAACCAATTAGAACTGACCTAGAGATGCAAAGCTACTCAGCCATGGGGCTTGACCCACATGCACCTTGTTGGGGCTCAGTTGTTTCCAGAGGCTGTGGCCCAGAAGGAGGGGGCTGTGCCAGGGTGGTGAATGGGGCCCTCGGGGTACTGGCTAGGGTTGTGCAATTTCCTGCAGCCCAGAATCCACCCCCCTCCCCATGCAGCACTGGGAGGAAGGGGCCTGGCAGGCTTTGAAGGGAGTCTGGGTTCCATGGCCTCCCAGACCGGGAGCCTTTGGAAGAACATCTGGAGCTCGGCGACCAGCAAGCTAGCGTCTGGATTTGTAAAACCAGAAGTTAATCCCAGCTTTGCCACTTGTGTGTTCCCCACCCGGCCCCCCTCCACTCTACCTCCACCTCCACTTCCTCAGGGATGAGGCTGCAGCTGCTTATGATGGGCTGGAGCAGCACCTTACCCCCACCTCACCCTCCAGCACCCCAACCCAGGAGTGTTGCTAAGCTAAGCAAGGGAGGGGTGGGAGACATGTCTTCCCAGTGCCCCGTATGCATGGAACCACAGCCCAGCAGGCAGACCTGGAGCTGGGTGCTGGGAAGGATCTGGGCAGCAACCTGGGCAAAGAGGCCAAGGAGGAAACACCTGCTCCCTGACCTGGAGGATGCCTGGTCATGTGGGCACTTAGCCCTTGCTTGTGAGCAGGAGTGTAGGGTCCCGAGACCTGCAGGTGTGCAAGGAGGCCACCTGCTCCAGCTGTGGTGGATTTGGAAACAAACAACCCCCCCCCCAGGAAGCACATACTCACTGGGAGCGGGGGAGTGCCAGGTGCTGGGGTCCATTGTCCCCACCAGTGGCCTTCAGGACCCTGGGGGAGGCCCAAAGAAAGCCCCCATCCTGCCCCCTCTTCAGGAAAAGGCCCAGCTTTGTAAACACAAAAACAACCCCCCCCCCATTAAAATCCGGAAGAACCAGCAGGGTAGCACCTGCTGCGGGAAGTGAGTGCTTGTTTTGGGGGAAATGGTAGGTCAGTCTCTGTGGACATATGGCGCAGTGGTATCTTGGGGATGCAGGACAGTGGGGTTGGAGTTCTCTCCAGGGCCACCTCCTGACCTCTGCTCCTCTGCTGGGACCTCTGCTCCTGTCTGTGGAGAGGACTTCAGCCTGCAGTGCCCCTCGGGGCTCAGTGGCATCATCTCAGTCCTGTCACTCTCCTCCCCACACCTCCCATAGCCCAGTTGTGACAGTTGTAGTTCAGGGTTGAGGTGGCCAGGGCTCCCTGCCAGGTGAGCAGCCCCTGTCCTTGGCCGCCCTGGCGCCCCCTGCCCGGCCTGAGGCCAGGGGTCGAGGCTGCAGCCTGAGATAAGCACTGCTTCCTGCGCCTGCTCCCAGCACCACTGTGCAATGCTTCCTGTTTTCTCAGGCTGGAGGACTGGGTCGTGGGAGACGGGGCGGGGTGCAGGGTGGGGCGGGGCGTGGGGGCCAGGGTCTCAGGGATACAGGGCAGGGTCCCGGGAGAAGGGACAGGGACGTGGCAGGCACAGTGTAGGGGAAGGAGTCCTGTGGGGCCAGGTGGGGCATGGGAGATGAGGCAGGAACATGGGGGACTGGTTGTGGGTATGTGTGTGGTGGGGGGTCATGGGATCCAGGGCAGGGTTATAGGGGAAGGTTCATACCTGGGAATGAGAGGTTTGGAGCTGGGGTAACTAGTGGGCAGAGTGCCCACTCCAGCCTGCCTTCCCTGGGTGCTGGCCCAGAACCACTCCTATACACACTTGGTCTTTGCCTTCTTCAGTGGACTGGACTGCAGATTTATGTTATTTCAGTGAAAACACATCCCCGCAAAACCTTGTACATGAAAGTTCATAGCAGTATTACTTGCAATAGTCAAAAAAGTAGAAACTAATGCCAGGCATGGTGGCGCACGCTTGTAATCCCAGTACTTGGGAGGCTGAGATCGGAGGATCCGGGTTCTCAGCCAGCCTAAGCTACTTACTGAGGTCTTCCACAACTTAGTGAGACCCTGTTTCAAACTAAAGAATAAAAATAGGTCTGGAGGTGTAGCTCGGAGGTAGGATATCCCTGGGCTCAATCTCCAGTACCGCAAAAAAAAAAAAAA